>VDFB02269463.1:0-89772 GCA_007258455.2 Sequoia sempervirens
TTCAAATTTGAATTTGAGAGTTAATGCTTAGTTTGACTTGTGGAAGGGACATGTAAGAGCTTATTAATTGATTTGTTGGATGTACATGCCAAATTGGGGGGAGATTCAAACTTGGAGAATATTCTCCCTTTATGCCAAGTTGAAAGTAAATAAAGATTTTGATAAATCAATAAATTGAATTATTTGTGCAAGTGGGATTATCTAGAGGACATGATGGGTGGTTAGGTTAGGCTAATTAGGATTAGATTAGCTTAATGATGATTAGGATGATTTTGACCTTTTGACTTGAATATTTGGATTTGTTTAAATCAAAAGGGATAGAAGGTGATTTCAAATTTAATTAAATAAAAGGATTGATTTATTTAATTAAAAGGAGGGTGATGTTAGGATCAAGTTGATTTATTTAATTTAAACTAATGACTTTAGGAGATTGATAAATAAACTTGATTTATTTGCTGAATGGATGAATATGACCTAATCGAATGCATGATGCTAATTTTGCATGTCTACAGTTGCTATCAGAAATATTTCATGACTTTGTAATGTTCTTTGATAGAGTCGTGTCTTCACACCTAGTGTTTTTGTTTACACGTGGCATTTTAATGAGGAATTTGTGCATTTACTATTAGCACATTTTCATTTATTGTGAATAAATTGAAGTGTAGGCATCATTAATGGCTTACGGTGTGAAGTTTTAAGTCTGTTGAGCAATTTCTTCATTTTCTCAAATTGTTTGATGAGGGTGAAATCTGTGTGTTGAGAGGGTTTATATGTATGGTATTTTAAGTGAAAGAGGAGGCATTTGTAAGTTCCTATATCTTTTACATTGTGATTTCATAGTTTTTTACATTTTTGTAATGGTTAAATCTTTGTTGTTCCTTATTAATGAGTGTTTTTATGGGTTGACCTCTATTTTTACAATTTCCTCATTTGCTTTTGATATTTTGGTTGTGGTTTTGTATTTTCTCAATCTAAATTAATTGTGCATTCATGAAACAGTGATAGACATTGAAATATGTCTATCTGTTCAAGATATGTCTAATGTACTGTGGGTGTTTTGATGCATGTACATCTTGCACGTCTTGAATTGATAAGACTTCTACTGAAAATGTGTATTTGGAATTGTTAAAATGAAGTTTTTAGAATTTCCTCATTCGTAATTGATATTTTGTTCTTGGCTTTGAATTTTCCCAATTGTAAATGATATGTTGTTGTAGCGTCTTCATTATTAATATGGAATTTGAGCTATATATTTGTAATTTCCTGATTGGCTTTTGATATTTTGGTCGTGGTTTTCTATTTTTCAATCCAAATTAATTGTGTGTTCATGAAGTAGTGATAGATATTGAAAGATGTCTATTTGTTCAAGATATATCTGATGTATCATGGATGTTTTGAAGCATGTACATCATGGATATCTTAAACAGATAATAAGTTTTTGTTGAAGATATGTATTTGGAACTGTTAAAAATGAATATTGTCCTATTTTTTTATAATTTTGTCATTGGTAGTTGATATTTTGTTCCTGGTCTTGTACCACATTTTGCTTTTATTTGGATCTAATTTTCACTTATTGTAAATAGATTAAGTGCAGTCATCATTAATGGATTATGGTTTTAAGTTTTATGGCTATCATACAAAAGGTTCTTGTGTGTATGACTACATTTTGCATTTATTTATATCTGATTTTCATTTATTGTGTATAGATTCAAGTGCAGTCGCCATTAATGGATTATGGTGTTGATTTTTGAGTCTGTATATATGTGTGTATATATATGCATGTATGCATATATATGTATGTATATATCTATATGTACATATATATGTATGTATGTATATATATGTGTGTATATATGTGTATGTGTTTATATATATATATATATATATATATATATATATATATATATAGAGAGAGAGAGAGAGAGAGAGAGAGAGAGAGAGAGAGAGAGAGAGAGAGAGAGAGAGATTCAAGTGCAGTCGTTGTTAATGGATTATGGTGTTAAGTTTTATGCTGTCAAGCAAAGGATTATTTGCGTTGTTTATTCATTTGCTTAGAACATTGAATCAGGGTAAAATATGTGTGTCTTGAGAGGGTTTATAGCTATTGTGTTGGAACCAAAAAAGGAGAATTTTGTAAGTTCTTATATCTATTGTTCCCTATCATTCAGTGCTTTTATGGGTTAATTTATGTTGTTTAGTTAAAGAATTAACATCATAATTCATTAATGTCAACTTCTGTGTTAGCCACCATTAACAATACAATTAATGTTTCCTCTACCATGCATGGATTCCAATTGCACTTCAGTCTATTTTAAAACAAAATCACAGGTTCATGTCTATATTGGCTAATATACTATGTATATATGTATGTATAGGCATATATATATGCATATATATACATGTATACATACACATATATGTGTGTATAAATACATATATATATACATATATATGTATGTATATATATATATATGCATATATATGAATGTATATATGCATACATATATATATGTATAAGTATATATACATACATATATATGTGTGTACATATATGTACGTATGTATGTATATATGTATGTATCTAAATTTATGTGTATGTGTATATATATATGTATATGTGTTCATATATATGTGTGTGTGTATATATATGTATGTATATGTGTATGTATATATATGTATTTTTATATATATGTATGTATGTATATGTGTGTGTGTATGTATGTATATATATGTGCATATATAGTGAAGGAATGTACCTATTATTTATGCATACCTGCGTGAAGCAAATACTAAATAGTATCAGCCCCTGAAATAAAGAAACTGTATAGAAGGCAGTTTCAGAAGTTAGATAAAATTGCTGCATAATATATATTTTCTATAACCACACATGTCATAGTGTGTTTTGCAACGGTCTTTGATTTTGTATCGATCTTTTCCAAATGTTTATTGTTTGGCATCTTTCCTTCATTGAAGACATGGATCTACTATTACAAAAATGTGAAAAGGTATGTTTTGAACCAATTTATGCATTTATGGATTCTATGACATGAGATCTGAAAGGAAGAGAACATAATATTTTTTGTACAATGATTGTTCTAATAGCTTTAACAATTACATCCACACAAAGTATGTACAATGCTTCATTTCAAAACTTTCAAATCAATTGTATGTGCTTTGAGCTTAGCTTTTGCTACGATGTCATTCCCTTCATAAGTTTTTGAAATTCTGCGACACATTTCTTTTTGCAATATATGATGCATCACTTTTACATATTCTAATTTATTTTATCTTTGGTTTATGTTTTTTTTTTCTTTCTAAAGACAATGTGTCTATTGGGTCACTATTCTATTAGTGTGTCGTTCTATGTTCACATGACTCATAATCATCATGGTCTCTTATATCATGGTACATAACACTAAGTGCTAGAACAAAATAAAGGTCGCTACTTGCACATGAAGTCACTATGACAATATTTCTTACTTATCTATTCTATTTTTTACCTCACCATTTATCCATAATCACATGCCATTTAGTTGCATTGTCATCTTTGGGAGATTTCATCATCCTAGATGTACATTCATGCAAATAAAATCTAATCATCCTCGTGACATGAATCAACATGATCAATCATTAATAAATTATTTAGTTATATATTAATGGCATGCATATCATCTAAAGTCACTTTCTCTTGTGTCTTTTCAAAATACCAATTAGGTTCCATTTCACTCAATAATTCTCTTGAGGGGGCATCAATTACATCACAATTGCTAAGCAATTGGCACAATTTTCCACTTAAGCTTCATTTTAGTCCATCTAGAATTTTAATTCTTCTTTCACACAACACCACTTAGTTGCACTATATCAAATAGGAAGAAAATATAGAGAACTAAAATATTGCCTAGGACTATTCATCACTTAATTTGCAATCGATCAACTTCATCATCTATAGCTAAATGCATCAACTAGTCCTAATTAGTCTAGGACATATCCCTTTCATCTAAAGTCCATAACTTAATTAAATGTTTAATTATTTAGCCTTTTCCATTTTACATTTAGAGTTATAGGGCATATTCATTGATACATAACTGATTGGTCTCAATTTGTTCTATACAAAAAATCAATATTGTAATAGTTCAACTATGGCATAGTGAAATGTATATGGAAAAAATATATATCTTTAATCTGCCTTGGTCCTACTATATATATGTAAATTAAATCATGGATAAATCCATCAAATGGAAATAAGTTAAAATATTTTAAAATTGAAAAGGAGAATCATAAACTGATAGAGATTAGTGTAGACTAATTCAAAAATACATGTATGCATATGTCAACTTTGTCTATTTAAGTGGCAATGGATGTATATAGATACATCTAAATAATTATACAATTATCATGGGTAGAATATTTAAATGTGAATGTTAGAATTGATTTTCAATTTTTTTCAATAATAAATTACAACTTTATATGGCTTTAGAATTTCTTAATTTTAGGATAAAAAAAAATATTGACAGTTCAATATATTGATAAAAAGCCTAACTATTATATTCTCTATATGGTTGACTAAGTTGATAAATTGTCCTCCAAGTAAATCACAATTCCATTTGCTTTTCTAGGGTTAACACTTCTATTTAATGCATTATAGCATATGTTTGTAACCTTATCTTTGAACCAATTTTGTAGTTGATCACAAATAGGGAAACTGGAATTGCACAAGGATTTGCATCTAGGACAATGTCCACTAATGATGAAGTAGAAACAAGCATTGAAAAGTTCAACTAACATGTGAGTAACATTTTTATTATTTTATGTTATATATTAATTTTTAAATGTTTCTCGAATCATATGAAGTATGGAGGTTAAGATTAAAGCTAAAATGAACAATGCAATATCTTTTTCCAATTTTTTCTCATTCACTCTTCTTATGCTTTTTAGAAGATTATGGATATAGTATTACAAGCCTATAATCTATTAGAGTTGAGATATAGCTTTGATACCATGTTAGAATTGGCTATGGCTGCCAAGACCTTGAGACCAAATGGAAAGCACAAAAGAGAGAGAATATAATGTGAAAAGAATAAATGATATTCTTATCAATATGATTCAATGATATGATGTTGTGTACAATGAGAGAGACCTCTTGGTTATATAGCCAAGGTGAGATGCAAGATGTCATAGGATTATGACAAATGTCTTAATCATATGACATGAGACAACTAATCACACTTACCTAGGTTCACATGTAATAGTTGTCAAAATATAAGATAACAACTAATGACAACTAACACCTTCTAGAAAGATTCCTTCCTGGGACCTAAGTAAACTTAACATGTGTAAATAAGTCCCCTAGTAATGAATTAACTAGGTACAAGACTTTATTTACACCAACACTCCCATTAAGTGCAACTTAGGGAGTAGCAGATTATTATGCAAATGACGCAAAGATGTAATGATGGGTCTTGGCTACTAGGCCATGTTAGGTACCCATGTACATATGCAATGCAATCTCTCACAAATGGAGAAAAGGAGAAAACCCAGTGGGGAAAAACTCCTCCCCAAAAGAGAGATGAAATACAAAAAAGGAATGCTCTCAATGAAGAATGAGAAGGACAAAACCCCGTGTGAGGAAAAATACCCCCCATAAGAGAGAAGTAGAAGAGAGACAACACAATCCTCCCTCAATGCTAATGATGGTAGAAGCTTGACATTAAATGCTAAAGATGATCCAATCTCGTCAAACAATGTTCCTCCCCTTAGGAAGAAACAAAACCAAGGATGTATGTAAGATGTTAGGAAGATGAATGATGTATGACATGATGGTGTATGATGTCTCTGAAGCATTCTCAAGTGTCTCCATGTTGATGCCAAAATATGACACACTTCAAACAAGCGTTCTAGGCCACACTGTTGAAGAGGACAGTCTAGAATCTAGTAGAGATGAATGTAAAACATGATCCAAAGACAAAGAAATCCCCTCTGAAGACAAAGAAGCCTCCTCCAAATGCTATCCAAAAGTATCCACACTCATGCCAAACTAAAAAGAATGATCATGTAGAGAATGAACAAGAGGGTCAAGGTGTTCCCTCACAACAATTGAAGAGGGATCTTCTCCATCAAAGAGAAGATGAATGCTCTTGATGATGTCCCCCAAATCTGCAAAATGAGACTCCATAAGCAATTTTAAAATACCTATCAAGAAGTCATCCAAAGTAGCCTTATCTAGAAGATAATGTATGTCTTGTTGCACTGAATCACAAGGAACCAAAACTATGGAATCAAAAGTATCATCAAATGCAACAGTAGATGTAGGAGATGGAATGCATGACTCAAGTATTGGATCTGATGTGAGAACTCCCAAGTTCAAGAAGCCAAATGTCTCCTTTGAATCATGGTTCTGATCAACAGTCGAAGGAACAATGTCATCATTAAAAGCAAAATCTGTAAAGGTATACAAACAAGATGAATGATCAACCACCCCAGTAGCAATGATCTTTCGACTCTCCAAGTATTGAATGAAGATTGAATCAAGTGTGAACTCCATAGTTCTCCCATCTCTACCATGCGTAATTTGATATATGGAAAGAAGATTGTTTGTCAAATGAGGAAACACACAAAACATCCTTAAAAGTGTTGTCCCCAAAACTAATAGATCCCTTTCCAATTACTCTCATGTATGTATTGTTTCCCATAAAGATAGGATAAATAGTACAAGGCTGAAATGAAGAGAATATAGACTGTGAAGATGCCATATAATGAGATGCTCTTGAATCTAGAAGCCATCTCCTTGATCCTGGACCTGAAAGAGCATAGAGATCTTGTCCTTTATTTCCTGATGTAGATGCTAAATTAGCATGACCTTTTCCCTTTTTAGACTATTTTGAAGTAGAAGGAGAAGAAGATTCAAACATTCTAGAAGGAAAATCAATGTGATTCTCTTTTAGAAGATTTTTAACTCATCAATATCCTTCTTATAACAGTAGTTTTCTTCATATCCATCCTTCTTGAAATATGCACAAAAAGGCCTCTCCTTCTTTGATGATTCTCCTTTTGAGGATGAGGATTTTGATTCTTTATGTGGCTTGTTCTTTTTTTTCTTTTTCTTCTTAGCAAGATTCCTTGACTCTTTCTGTACCTTAGACTCATTTGCCACCAATGCATGTGACTTGGAAGACTTGAATAGACCCATGTTCATTAACTTAGCTTCCTCTTGGATTAGGAGATTTGCAAAGTCATCAAACTTAGGATCAACATATGATGCTCCCATAGAAAGTCAATGGGTATGAAAGCTAGAAACAAATATTGAATACTTAGGACCAAGCTTGGATAACACACTCAAAATCAACTGTAAATCCTCTTTTACAATGTTGCATTCTTTCAACTGTGTTCTTAGCTGCTTGATTTTGGAGATGTAGTCTTGAATGTGGTCAAAATTTTTTGGATCAAGATTCATCAAATCATTATCAATCTAATAGTCCCTAATCTTATCTGTTTTACCATACAAATTTTCAAAAGTCTCCCATGCCTCTTTAGGTGTATTGCATGATTCAATGTGAAATTGTAAATCATATGAGACTAATGAACATATGCATCCAAGTGTTTTTTCATGATGAATCTCCTATCTTTCCAATTCTAAAGCATCAGTAGGTTGAGAAATGGTTTCCTTTAGATAGTGTATTAGACCTTTTCCCATGAGATAGTGCCATACTGATTTTCTCCATGTGGCATAGTTATGTCGAGTTAGGATTTTAATTTGAGATTTCCCCATTGCAAGAACAAAAACCAAGCAAAATAATGCAACCAACCATTGCAATATTACCCCCCCAAATCACTCAATTATGAAACCCCCCAACCAATATTTGATTTGGCACTTTATATTTAGTGCATTTACAGTGGCCACTAGCCAAAATAGCGAAGTGGTCTTTGATCTTGGTACATGCAAATACCAAATTTGGCCATAGAATCAAGTATAATTTTTGGTACAAAATGAGATCAATCTGATCATACCACTGAAAAGTACATGAATAATTATGCACTTTAAAAAAAAACTCCACCCAAAAATGTTACCATAGGAGCAAGATATGAGCTCCCGAAGTTCCCAAAATGAGGATGAAGTAGCAACACCTATGATAATCTACAATTTCTAGAAAAACCAGACACCAAAACCAAAAAATACTTGCACCACTATGAAGAGCGCAAAAAATTAGCCTAAATAAAAAAAATTGCTCTAAAAAAGGAGGCCGTATGTGCAAGATATGGCCTTCTGAAGTTGGATTGTAAAAATGAAAAACTCATCCATGAGGGGGGAAATTTTTTTTAGGATGCTAACATCATCACTAACGCGGTGTTGATGTTAGAAGTTTGCACGATTAAATTTGATGCCTTGGCACCTGTCACAAGAAAAAGTGCCCCTTCTCCAAAATCTTGTGTCGATGACCAGAATCTTTAGGTAATGATCGAAATATTCTGAGGGAATATTCTTCCTCCTCCATCGGTGGAATATACCCTAGAATCTTTGACAGTGACTGTTGAATTTGAATTTGCTGATGATATTTTGCAAGCGAGTGGAGTGGGGCCACAACAGGGCTTCTGCCCTTGCACCACATGGCAAGGTGGCAGTGGTGGCCATGTGAGGTACGCTGCTGCAGGTACTCTCCTGACGTAGGTACCTTGTGCAGGTCTATGCAAGCATACCCTACACTTTAATTTTTTTTTGATATTTAAAAAATTTCAAATAAATTTTCCCAACAAACTTTAAATATATTTTTTTAAATTTTTTCTGGAAAAATTTAAAGAAATAGAATATATTTTTTTTTGAAAAATTGTATCGATTATATTTATGGCAACCTGGGGGGTTGTATGGCTCTCTGGGAGTTTTTTTTGCCTCATTAGACAACTATTCCAATTTGGACGATTTGGCAGTCGATCTTTAGGGTTTTTGGCTCTTCTGGACATGATGGCAGGGTCAAATTTGACCCAAAATGCTCCAAAATTGTAGCTACTTTTTAGATATGGCAACCACTCTTCAATTTCAAACCCTCATAGATTTGGCCTCATATGCTTGATTTGGATTAAAAAAAAGGAAAATTTGACTTTCTTGAACCTTCTAGACACAATGGTGAGCTTAGATTTGCACCAACAAGCTCTGATATGAACCTACAATAAAGAGCCACAAAATGGAACACCCCAAAATCTGGTATCTCTCTTCAGAAAAAAGACTCTCCAATGGCACCCAACCTACTCTGATACCATGTTAGAGCTGAGATATAGCTCTGATACCATGTTAGAATTGGCTATTGCTGCCAAGACCTTGAGACCAAATGGAAAGCACAAAAGAGAGAGAATAGAATGTGACAAGAATAAACTATATTATTATCAATATGATTCAATGATATGATGTTGTGTACAATGAGAGAGACCCCTTGGTTATATAGCCAAGGCGAGATTCAAGATGTCATAGGATTATGACAAGTGTCTTAATCATATGACATGATACAACTAATCACACTTACCTAGGTTCACATATAGTAGTTGTCAAAAGATAAGATAACAACTAATGACAACTAACACCTTCTAGAAAGATTCCTTCATAGGACCTAAGTAAACTTAACATGTGTAAATAAGTCCCCTAGTAATGAATTAACTAGGTACAAGACTTTATTTACACCAACATAATTTATCTAATGAAGCTTTCTAGGATTTTCCAATGCATGGATTCAGTACTAGATTACAATTCAGATTTATTTGGGATCATATTCTATTATTAGAATACAATTCATACTTATTATGTGTTATGGACATATGCTTGTTGCATGTTATCTAATGAAGTTGATGCAATCTATGTGAAGTGCAGTAGACATTCTTTCAACTTTTATTTTAATGTTTTCTAGGTGTTGGCAAGTAATGATCTAGATACAAGAGACAATGTGTTAGCTCATTTGGCAATTGTTGCTACTTTTGTACTCATAGTTATGATAGTGTTGTATACTATGGGACATATTTATCCCATTCACATGGATCTAGCCATTGGTGTTGCTTGCTCAAGCATTGGAAAACTCCATCTCAAGTAGGTACCTAAAATCACAAACACTCAAATCCTACTTGGTTAAAGTGATTTTTGAGTTTACCAGCTACATCTATTGATTTACTTGTAGCAGTAAACTAGTGCTTCTATTATCAATGCACCTATCAATCTTAATAGTAAATAAAATCTATGTAAAGATACGTTCCAATTTCCAATAGGGCATGTTAGCTACTATCAATAATGTGACCTACCCACCACAGATGTTCACAATGAAAATATGCCTAAAGCAACAAGACATTAGAAATAAATGAAATTTTTTTGTTTCTTCATTTCAACAATAATTTGCAATTTGGAAAATATAGAAAAATGGCCAAAATATCTGGTGTCAATGAGAAAATTGCAAAAAAAAGGGCTAATATTCCATTTAAACAATGAAAATAGACATCTTCAACAAAAATTTTATATGTTCAAGATATACATGAGGTCCATGCATCAAGACATACACGATACATGAGGTATATCTTGAATACATAGACATCTTTCAATGCCACAGACAAGAATCCTTTGGGTGATAGTTGTAAAACTTAGCACCATAACCCATTGATGGAAACCACACTTGAATTTGATGACAATAAATGAAAATTAGATCTAAATATATGAAAATATTCTCACAGACACAAGACACGTGAACTACTATCAACAATGCCATGTGTTCACAGAAAAACTTGTAGTGAATACATGTGTATACCAAAAAAACATTAGGAATTGATGAATTTTTTGCCTTAACTATTCCTAAGAATAATTTGCAATTGGGGAAATACAAAGCTAGAATCAAAATATCAACATGAAATGAGAAAAATGAAAAAAATAGACCACAATTCATTTTAATAGTTTCAAATAGACATCTTGAACATATGTCTTATTTCTTGAAGATATATGGCATGATGTCCATGGATCAAAAAATGATCAATCATTAGGTATATCTTGAAAAGATAGACATGTTTTAATGACTATTGTTGTTTCATGGACACAATTAATTTGGATTGAATGGGAAAATTGCAAAAACAAGACTAAACTCCCTTTCAATATAATAATGCCACAAACCATAGGATAAACATTAGTGGCATGATTCTTGATCAATGCATGAATATGTAATAGCGCACAAAAAAAAAAAGTGTTTGCATCAGTAATTGTTACAACCACCATGAGCAATTTAGGAAAAACCTTTTCGAGATGCTAAACATGGTTAAAACAACACAAGTGCTTTAAAATGATGTAGAGATATTTGTTATAGTATGCATACCAATAGGATAGTTATAAATCCTCTCAATAGACACAAGTTTTACATTTAGAGATTTTGCAGTTATTTAGACCTAATTTTCATTTGATAGATTTAAGTGCAATTGACATGCATGTGTGATAGAGAAAAGATTAGTTGCATTGTTTGTGATGGCTAATAGAGAAGTCAAAATTAATGGATTATGGTGTTAAGTCTTTAACTGACCAACAAATATTAACCCATAAAAGTTGTCAATGATAGGGAGCAACAAAGATATACAAAGCCACGAAATATGTCCAATAGCAACAAAATATTACCAATTGATGGAATGATTTTATACCGAGACATTTTGCACTTATTTAGACCTTATTTTCTTTTTCCTTTAATATATTGGAGTATAGTTGGCATGCGTGCATGTAGAAAAAAGACTACTTCCATTCTTAATCAATGAAATGAAGAGAAAAGATAAAAAAATTATGAATGCAATCTCATTAAAGAACTAGATGTCCTTAACAAAAAACATTGTGTATTGATGAAATATTACAGATTTTACACCAGGACAGACTTTACACTTATCTAGACCTAATTTTTATTTGATAGGTTGAAGTGCAATTGGCATGCATGCATGGTAGACAAAATATTACTTGCATTGCTAATGGTGGTCAATAGAGAACTCAACATTTATGAATTATGTTGTTAATTATTTAACTAAAAAAAATACATCAACCCATAAAAAAATTAAAAGATAAGGAACAATAGAGGTTAACCCATTAGAGGGACATAAAAAAATATGAAATGACAGTGTAAAAGATATAGCAACTTCCAAATGCATTGTTTTTTGCTTCTAACACGATATCTATACAGACCCTCTCAACAGAAAAAGCTTTCAACATCATCAAACAATTTGAGCAAATGAATTAAAAAAACAAAAAAGATAGTGTAAAAGATTTAGGAAATTGCAAATGCCTCCTTTTTTGATAGATTTCACCATCATCAAATAATCTATGTGAATGAATAAACAACACATATAATCCTTTTCTTGGAGGTCTTAAAACTTGACACCAAAATCCATTAATGGTGATTGCACTTTAGTCCATTGACAATAAATGAAATTTAAGGAGTAGAAAATGATAAATGACCTTGTTAAAACACCATACAATGACAAAAAAACTCGATGCCAAGACACAACTATATCAAAGAAAATTACAAAGCCATGAGATATCTCCAATACCAAGAAAACATTACCAATTGATGAAATGATTTTATATAGAGACATTTTGTACTTATGCAAACCTAATTTTCATTTTCATTTAATAGATTGAAGTTCACTTGGCATGCCTCTGTGTAGAGAGAAATAATAGTTCCATTCTTAATCATGGTCGAGAGAGGTCACCATTAATGAATTATGGTGTTAGGCCTTTGTCTCAATAATAGAGACTGATCCATAAAAGCACTCAAAGATAGGGAAGAGTAAATATTAACCCGTAAAATGCAGAGAACAAAAAAAACAATAGACATTAACCCATAAAATGTAGAGATGTAAAAAAAATGAAATAACACTATAAAAGATATACAAACTTACAAATGCCTTGTTTTTCACTTCTAATACGATAGACATATAAACTCTCTCAACAAACATAGATTTGGCCCTCTCAATTGTTTTTTACATTTTTGCAATGGTTTGATCTCTATTCCTTATTGATGAGTGTTTTTATGGGTTAATCTCTATCTTTGCAATTTCCTTGTTGGCTTTTGATATTCAATCATGGTTTTGTATTTTTTCAATCCAAATTAATTGTGTGTTCATGAAACAGTCATAGACATTGAAAGATGTCTATATGTTCAAGATAGTTTTGATGTACCATGGATGTTTTAATGAATGTACATCATGCATATAATCTAAGCAAATGAATAAACAACACAAATATCCCTTTGCTCGACAAAATTAAAACCTCACACCATAAGCCATTAATGATGCCTACACTTCAGTCTATTCATAATAAATGAAAATGTGCTAATTATAGTAAATGTACAATGTCCTTGTTAAAACACCACATGTCAATAGAAACATTTGGTGCGAAGAAATGACTATATCAAAGAACATTAAAAAGTTATGAAATATTTCCAACAACAACAAAACATTAGGAATTGCTTAAATTAATTAGAATAATTAAATTAATTAAAAAAACATAAAACCATGAGGAAAATGGCAATAACCAATGACAAAATTGCAAAGAAAAGGCCAAAATTGCCTTTTAATAAAATAATCCCAGAAACATTAGCATGGAAAACAATAAACATTACCAAAATGATTTCTGACGAATGCATTAATAGGCATGGGCATAGTGAGAAAATGCCAACAACCAATAAGAAAGTTACAAAAAAAAGGCCAAAATACCCTATTGATAAAATTATTCCACGAAATATAGCGAGTATCTCATAGCTGCATAGCAAATTGTGATAGGCTTATTTATTGCTAATTTTTTATTTCTATACATGTGCCTTAACTACAAATGTTTCTGTGGATAGGTGGTGTTGTTCATAGTATTTCACATGCCTTGTCTAATACTCATGCTAATGTTGGGTGTTGGAAATTGGAATGCATTGTTATACAGATTTTCTATTTATTATTAAGATTGATAGGTGCCTTGTTGTTCTTAGGTGGTGGTTGTTACTTGGACCATCTACTGCATATGTGAATACATAGGAGATGAGCTTGATGAGGTGCTATGTTCTAAATTTACAAGTTGACTCTATTTTTTATTCCTATTTTATACAATCATAACCTATTTTTTACGCCGGAAAATATTTTGGTTAAATATAAAAAACCTACTAGATTACAACTATATTCATGCATCAAGTCTATTCTCCTATGTTATTCCTTGCAATTATAGCCTTTTTCTACTCTTGCCTTCTCCTACTTTTGTGCAAGTCCATAGGAAAAAACTTGGAAACAATGGATATCTATGTAATTGTGATAGTGTTGTCATTAATGGAAAAAGCCCAAAATGCTTATTTAGTTGTATTGGAGCAAGGTAAGCTCTAATTACTATTAGTAAATATGAGTCTAAAACCAGATTTTTCATAGATCTAAATCACAATACAATAAGAAATAGAGTTTTGGAAATGTAACCAATGTATTGCTTTATGCTTTATCCATTATTTTTATCTTTTGCTTGTATATTATTACAATGCCATTCATGAAAGATATTATATGTAGTTGGTAATTACATATTTCAATCAATATTTCAATTATATTTGTAGTTATACATAGAAGGACTTGATCATTTGTTTCCAATTACTTGTAATGGATCCTATTTTGCTACAAGAATCAAGTACAATAGAGAAGAAGCCTTTGACAAGATGGTGTCCACACTCACAAAGTGGAGCCTATAGAAATTGGCTAGGCTCATATAATTGGAAACCTCTATGATTATCTAGGCATTGATGTTGATCATAGTACTCCATTTTAGTTACTACTAATAAGTCACCAAAGTCTGTATTAGAAAGCTTCACTTATATTTTTAATCATAGCAAGAGAAACTGCAATTTTTCAAATACAATTTTGTTGCAAGAATTTGGTAGAGCATAGTTTCCATGGACCTTGGAACATTGTTACTAGTTACATGTTGGGATAGCAGAATTTCCTTGGACATTGCAAAATTGATGCTCCTTAGGAATTGAGAAAACAAAATTTTCTTTCATATTGCACTTTGTAGTTTCACTTGCCGCAACACATAGATATAGCATAATATCATTCCATTCTTGGATGTTGCACATTATCCTTTGGTTTCTTGGACCAAATGGATAAAGCATAATACCTTTTACTCAACAAATATTTTTCTATTTACAAATTCATAAAGTAGAATTTGCTTAGAAATTCCAAGGTTACAACTACATTAATACATATGTGTATGTATATGCATATATATATATATATATTTATATGTATGTATGTATGTATGTATGTATGTATGTATGTATACATATGCATATGTTTGTACATACACATATATGTATCTAAGTTCAAACCATAAAAGGATTTCAAAACTATAACAAGATTAATACCAAAATTGATCAATTTATTTGCTTTTTGTTAGTTTATTTGCTTTTCGTTGATACAATTACTATTGCTCAATTTATTTGCTTTCATTTTTGAAGGGTATGGAAAACATAGGATTTCCAATTGTATGATATCATCACACATTTTTCATTGTTGTTGATCAATGTGAGTAATAGATTATCATCCTTGTTTCTCTTTTTCCTCTTTTCAAATGTCCACTACCCTTCTCAATAGTGTCACATGAATTGATATTAGGAATTTGTTCTTTCCTTGTAGGTGTTTTAGTGTATAGTAGTGAACCAAAGGCTATAGTTACAAATTGTACATTACTACTGATCATGATGAGTAATTGCTTGTTCAATTCTTCTTTCTATGTATTCAATGTTTAAAGCTTGGCACATTATTTTATAGTAATTACTATACTAAATACAATCAATATAATTTGTTATTTTTGTCCTTCAACATGAAATCTCACAATATGCTTACAAATAATCATCTTGAAAGACAAAAACTATCACAATAGCCAATTGTAGTAGACACCTACAAACCAAGTGTGAATGCACCTTTCACGTCAATCGATGAAGCTCTCCACTATGCACATTATTTTCAAATTGACTCATTCAATTACAAAGTTGGTGATGGCTTATTTGACATAGTGCATGTTTTGCTTCATTGTTGTTATACATCAAAAGAGCTATGCAATGGTCTTGTGGATCATTTCTTATATTTCCTTCACAATCATTGCACTATAGCCTTAGGTTCCTATGTAATTGATTTTTAGCCAGCATTGCTAATGGAATTGCATAATATACATGAAAAAAACATGTATCTATAAAGAATGAGGCTTTCAACTACAAAGATCAACGATAGAGGTGAAACTGGGCTTTGGGGTGACATATTCTGTCTAAAATGGCTAGCATACTAGCTAAAAATACCAATATGCATTTGGTCTATAACATACAAAAGAATGTTCTTACATTTCAACAAGGATGCATGTAATCTTGCAATATCAATTCTTTTCCATGATACAATTTCTATTGTTGGCCACTATGAGCCTACATTTTCATGGCTAAATACATACAATTGCATCCAAAACATCAACCACATCTTCAAATCACATATCACAACTTGGACAACACTGGGAACACAATAGCAAATGCGTTTGATACACTTGGACTTTGTAGAGTGGCTAGATTTATTAATACATGTGACAAAAGCATGTTTGTTGCTATAACTTTTTTGCTTGCTAAACAATTTGGTCTAGTTGCTTTGTGATTATTTATGGCATAGTCATTGGACAATGCATTAACATTTGAAAACAAATATGTATTGTCTTGTTTTGACACTTTCGATCAATCTAGCATATGAAGCAACAATCATCTATCGCAAATACAATCATTGGTTTCCAAGATTGGAATGCCATATGTGCAAAGTGGCCTTGAAGGGTCTAAATTTTGTGCACTATGGCTATCCCACATGTTTTTGAAACAATGAAAAATGGATTGCTTTATGGTTTAGGACATAGAACAATACATTTCACAGTCATTTCATTGAAGGGGAAACCCTAGAGATCCCAACCTAAGGTGTAAAAAAGAGAAAGAGATCTTGTAATAGGGATGTCCTAGGGTCTGACTCCAAACTAAAGAGGGGTTCACTGCTAAGCTACGACTTGGAAAGACTAAGGAAATGCAAGATCTAATGATTAACCCTAATATTATGCAATACTT
Source organism: Sequoia sempervirens (assembly GCA_007258455.2). Classification (NCBI taxonomy): domain Eukaryota; kingdom Viridiplantae; phylum Streptophyta; class Pinopsida; order Cupressales; family Cupressaceae; genus Sequoia; species Sequoia sempervirens. The sequence goes on from VDFB02269463.1 coordinate 17,091, forward strand.
CATTGAATGACCTCAAAATGCATATAATTAGAACAAAGAACTACCAGATTAGTGATGTGCACCTTGATACTTGAAGAAGACTGGAATGAGCTCTAAAACACTAAAAATATTGAAATTAAAGAACATTGGGACTCATACGCCACTCTGGGCATATTTTTCCTAGACTAGGGTTTCCAGCCTAGAATAGGTTTCTGGTAGTGTAGATTTAGGATCTACAAAAAAGGAATTTTTTCCTATAGTGGGACTAATACATCACTGTTGGTGTATCAATATCATTTCACTTTTTGAGAATTCAAAGTTTAGATCTATGATCAAATCTCTGCTCTTCCCTTCCAAATTGATTTTTGGATCCGAACTTGTAAAAATACCTATAAAACAAAATATAGAATTGATTTTCTTATGGGGGGTTTTCCTTGGTCAAACCCCTAGTTTGGTGATTAAACCTGATAGAAACAATGAATCTTAAATGCAAATGCAAACATAAACCCTAACCTTAAGTGTGTCTAAGGTTAGGAAATAAAAAATGTAATGCAACCCTATTTTAATGTGTAAAAATGAGATGCATGAATGAATCTTGAATGTAATGCCTCACTTTGAGAGATGTTAAATTAATTTAATAATCCATGTTGATGCATGTACCTTAGGCTAAAAGTAGAGTGATAATGGAGGATGGAATCACTTAGGAAACAAGTCATTAGGCTTGGCTTGATGGCTAGTTGCATCTCCCCAACATAGAATCCATCATGATTCAACATAGACAACCATAATCAAACCTTGAAAATGCTAGATATTGGATGAAAGTGAGCTTCAAGACCTGCAAAAACACAATAATACTGCTCCAAGACTTCAACTTTGTTGATTATTTGTTCTTAAATGCTCTTGTGAAGAATGCTTGAATGCTCTTGAATGCTTGAATCTTGAAATTGCTCTTATAAAATGCTTGCATAGATGAAATAATGACATAGAAGCTTGCTTATATAGGAAATACACCTAATTTACCATTATTTGGATCTCAAAATCCAACATCAACAAAAAAATTTAATTAAAAACTTGAATTTCCTACTCAAACCAAAAGGCCCCAAATGGGACTCATACGCCACTTGTGGCATATGGGTCCCACCTAGGGGGACTCATATGCCCAAGGTGGTGTATGAGCCCCATCTTAGATTTTTGGGGCGGGTTGTTAGATTTTTTATTCTTTTATGGATTTTATCAGGTTTTTAGCTGAAATAAGCCTCGAGATCCAAAATAAAGGGTCTTAGGGGCCTATTAATGATGAATTAAAGGGTATTTGATGCAAGGGTACCAAAATAGGTCCAAATTAAGCAAGGGATTATACTATCTCCAAGAAGGGAGTATAATTTCCATTGCCACATTTAGCCCCCACTTTAGCACCCATATGACTCTAGGCGCATATGCAAGCTAAAGTACTTCAAACAATAACCTTTTTTCATAAAAGGATACTCAATGTGGGAGAATGAAGCCCCCACTATAGCTATCTACAAAACCACAATGTTAGGAATTGCATCCTGCAACACAAGTTCGTTAGTTCAAAAATTCCCTTCTCTAACCTCTTCTAGAAATCAAATTCAAGGGTAGATGTATGCCCCCCTTTGATTCCACTTGATTTACGGAGGTGGAATCAAGGTAGCAATCTAACTGCATTGAATAAGGTAAGTGGTATCATAGGGTATTTCCAAGTACCATACCACATAATGATAGTCATATGATGAGGACCATAATGGAATCATGATTCAAACGCAACAAATGACATAAAAAATGGAGTTCTCTAACTCTCGGTATGCTAGTTTGAATGAAAAAGGTACTTTTAACCCTAATATAGTAAAACCCTAATTTTAACATATATAAGAGTGAAAAATGAATTAATTTATAATTATTTTGTCTTTTACCTTCTTATATCTTTACTTTTTTGGAGAGTGATTGAAGTTGTCGAGGTAATGAGAGTACAAGCCTTTGAGATAGGATGTCTTGCAGGAGGTGGTAGCCCAAGGCGAGCTACAACATCAGGTGTGTTTATTTTTCTGCCTTAGGCTTGTCCTTATGCATTTATTTTATATTTTTACACATTTCTAGGTTGATTTAGGACCTTGGAAGAGAAGTTTGCAAAGTTTCCCTTTTTGTCACAAAGTGTCCCTTTTTGTTGCAAAGTGTCCCATTTTTTTTGTAAAGTGTCTTGTTTCTTCATGAAGTGTCCCAAGAGGGAACTAAAGTGTCTAGGACCCTTAGAAAAGTACACTAGAACAAATTTAGTACACTTGATTATTGATGTATAGATTTAAAGTTTTATAATAATTATAGGACATATTTTTTTCTTTTTTATTAGATTTCACCCTGGTCACAAAAGCGTCTAAGAGGTAGATAGTTTTGTCACTTATGAGACTTAGTCTCAACATTATCAAAGGACACATAGATATTATAGACCAATAGATTGTATTAGGCTTACCTCATGGCCCCCATGAGGTACCATGACGCTATGTTGATGGCATTGGCTGAGAGGTGGGGTGCAGATACTTATACATTTCATCTTTTGACAAGTGAGATTACGATCAACTTAGAGGATGCCCATCACATTTTTTGAGTTATGATTCGAGGTGAGAGAGTCTATTTTCTATGGGATCAATCATTTTGTGAGATGAAATATGATATACACTTTTGTCTTGGAGGTCTGATTCTAGATGACATTGTGAGACCGCACATTGAGCTATCATGGCTACTTTATTTGTGAGAACCACTTTTGGTATGGATTATGATTTTCACCATAACATTAGTACTCATCCTCAATGGCTGGGGAGCACATCTAGAGGGAGGACTAGTTCACATGATATGATAGATGGTGAAGTAGAGGACCGTATATGTCTGGGGGCACAATATCCTTGCACACTTGTATTATGATCGAGTGTACCATGAGGTTGACAATATGGTGCATTGTACACTACCGTAGGTGTGGTTCATGCAGAATATCACATGCACTAGGCCAACAAGGTTTCCATCAAAATCAACCATAGGATACCCTTGTGCATTTAATTATCCTCTAAGGTAGTTATGGCAGTACAAATATTTGTACTTTTGGAGGGTTAGATTTGACTGACTAGATCAAGAGGAGATATTATGGAGACCATACCAACTGATACCTCAATGGTTGGATGAGACCTGACAATTGAGGAGACTACAAATGGATAGATTTATGGTAGGAAAATATGATTACATAATATGAACCTTCTACTACGATCATGTCATGTGGCAGTTGGGCAAATGCAAGTACCACTAGTGGCACAAACCTTCTTCAAGCAATTAGTGTGGAGTACTCAGAGGTCAAGGGATACAAGATGACTCACCACTGATGATGTTGTCTATAGTGACTCAGACTATGAGGATCATGATATGTATCGAATCTTCAGTGCTGATGGAGTTGGTGTCATAGATGTGTATGAGAAGTGGTGGGAAATAGCATAGCCAACTCCTATATTCCCAATGGATGAGCCAATAGGTGATGTAGGAACAATCCCAGATCAGAGAGATGGGGAGGAGGATAGATTTGAGGAAACAGGGCTCAGGGTTGCAAACCTATTCACATATGTTATAGTTGAGGACTATGACAAGGTTGCAGACCTAGATTATGACGAGCAGGAGGAGGATGAGGGGGAGGATGAGGGGTAGATTATGAGTGAGGGTGATGATACAAAAGATGAGGATCCTATTGGCCATGAGTGGAGAGAGTCAGCTCCCACTCGTGTGACTACATCATAGTCAACAGCCACAACATGCACACCTATAGTCATGGAGAGGCTAATGCCTCCTACATAGGATGTGGTTGTCTTTACACAACCAATCGAAGATCTAGGTGATGATATTTCATTTATTTTTATTCTTATGTTTACATTCATGTTTAGTGTTTTAATTTTATCTCAATATATATCATGATGTGTACTAATTATATTTATGATTTTTATCTTGTAGGGGTTGTGAGAGATCTATAGGACCTCTACCGATAGGTTGTTGTAGAGATAGTACCCCCCATTTTTAGAGATGAGGCCGCATACTACATTCCCCCACCCATCATGGAGTAGGACCCCGAGCTGTTTATTTCATATGCTAGACTGAGGGTAGCATATGAGGGTGCTATTAGGCACACAAATTGAGCTGAGGCTACCTATGACGAGATCAAATCATCTCGAGGTCCAGAGGAGGTCGAGAGACTCCATGCAGAGGTAGACAAGCTACAAGCAGAGAGAGAATGCCTAGTAGAGGATCACTGGGAAGCTACTAGATGAGCACATGGTCTATAGTATGCTCTAGATGCACGTGTCAGCTCATAATCAAGATTTCATACCACTGTCTCTTGATTGACTATCTCCAAACAAATGCAATCACTAGATCTTAAGGGATCCAGTAGTCATAGACCATAGTAGCATTATATATATTGATGACATGTACTCAATATCTATATATATATATATAATCATTTGATGTTTTATTATTTATTTTTATGTATCTTATGTTAAATGACAATTTGATTGATCAAATAATATTTTTAAGATTATTTAATGTCTCCTCAATTTAACATGCTTTATGTGATCTAATTAAAACTTATTCTAGTTTCTCTTAGATGCGACATTGTGATTAAGTATGTTATGCTAAATTGAATGTACCTATGATCTAATTAAAGAACATTAAATGCATGTAAGGATCTAATCTAACATAATACACAAAATGAACTTGAATAGAATGAAACCTAAATTAATCCCCTAAAATTTAATTTATATAATTACTTTAAAATTCAAGACACCCAAATAATTGTTGGTCAAGAATGAAGCAATGTGAGAGCACATAGATGGTCATCTACTAACTCTAACACCATTTCTTTATCATTCACACTATTCAAGAAGATGATGTAGTATTGGCACAAATGCATTACATTAATAGGTTCTTTAAGAGGTGTACCATTGATTTCTGTTAACATGTATGCACTAGACCCATAACTTGCATTAATTATGTAAGGTCCTAACCAATTAGAGTTGAACTTTCCTTTTTTAGTTGGGGCAGCATTAGTGTTACATTGATTCTCACTTAACACGAGATCACCTTTATTAAATGATCGAGGGATAACATTTTCATTATAACTATGCTACTTTCTCTTAGAGTAAACCTGAAGGTGCTCAAGAGCGTTAATTCATTATTTTTCAAGAATTTCAAGCTAATGTTTTCTCTATTCTTTATAAGAATTATCATCAATAAGTACTTGAAGAGAGATTCTTAATGTAGGAATCTCTAACTCCAAGGGCATTATTGCCTCGGTACCATCGAGGAGGTTATAACATGTAGTTGTTGTGGATAATCTAACATTTGTGCGATAGGACCATAGCGCATATGTTAGTTGTGTGTGTTAGTCTTTATTATGTTTTCTTATTGTTTTCCTTAAGATTTATTCTAGGGTTCTATTAGTTGATTCAGCTTGACCGTTAGATTGTGGGTAGTAGGGTGCTGAAAAGTGATGTTGTATGTGAAATGTTTCTAAGAACTTCTTCACGTCATTATTCTTAAATGGTGTCCCATTGTTTGAAACTAATGTGGAAGGAAGTCCAAAGCGTGCAATAATGTGTTCCAATATGAAATGACATATCACATCGGCAATTGTTGAACGAAGGGGAATTGCTTCTACGCACTTTGTGAAGTAGTTTTCCACAATGATTATGAATGTATGTCTGGCAGAGGGAGGTGGTGATATTTTTCCAATGAGATCCAAACCCAAAACTACAAAGGGCCAAATAGAAACTTGAGCACGAAGTTCAGAGGTAGGAACATGAATCAAATTACTATGCTCTTGGAATTTGTGGCATCTTTTAATGTATGTAAAGCAATCTTGTTCCATATGTCTCCAATAGTATCCTAAGCAGGTTAGTTTTTGAACTAATGTTCTTCCTCCAAAGTGACCTCCAAAAGCACTTGCATGAGCTTGTTCAAGTACTATGGGGATTTCAAATTGTTGAAGGCATCTAAGTAAGAGACCATCGAATGACCTTCAATACAACACATCGGCAAGAATTATATACTTAGATGCAAGTTTTCGAAGGCAAGCTTGAGTGTTCTTAGTTGTTGGCTTAGGAGAGGTACCATCTTTTAAATAATTAAATATCAAAGTACCATTCACTTGAGTTTTCCATGGTTGTTGATAATACATCTTCTATTGATGGTTTCATAATTGTATGCACAATAAATGTGAAGTCTTTTGAAGGATCTTGAGGAGATATAAGGGAAGCCACACTCGCCATTGCATCTGCATGTCAATTATCCTTTCGTGGGATGTTATTAATGGTAAACGATTCAAGCTTCTTTAACAAAGTCATTGTAAGATCCTTGTATTTCAATAATTTGTTATGCTTCACTTGATATGTTTTGTTTACTTTTTTAATAACCAATTGCAAATCACTAAATATCTTAATGTCTCAAGCTCCCATAATTAAAGCGACGAGCAACCTGGTGAGCAATGCTTCATACTCGATAGTATTGTTTGTACATAGGAAGTTTAGCCAATAAGACAAGGGAATAGGATCTCCAACGGGTGATACTATTATAACTTTCACATCAAAGCTAGTTCTACACTTAGATCCATCAAAATATAACTCCCATGTATTAGTTTCAATTTTCAACACATTATCATCAAGGAATGAATCATTACTAGGTAACACTAAAGGGGAAGGAGCATCAAATAGTTGGTCAGTCAAGGCTTGACCTTTAATTACTTTTTGAAAAACAAATTTAAGGTCAAATTTAGTTAACAACATCACCCACTTAGCTAAGCATCTTGATAAATCTATTTTATTGAAAATATGTCTTAAAGGATTGACTTTCGTCATCATGTGTATTTTGGCATTTAGTAAGTAATGTCTTAGTTTACTTGTAGTGAATACAAGAGCCAAACATTATTTCTCTATCATTGTGCATCATTTCTCATAATTAATTAGAGTTTGGATAATGTGATAAATAGGATGTTCTTTACCATTTTTGTCTTATTGAGCCAACAATGTTGCAAGAGCATGGGCTGATGTTGCCATATAAAGGACAAAGGGTTTTTTTGTATAGCAAGTTGTAAAATAGGTGGAGTGGCTAGATAATCCTTCAAACTCTCAAAATCTTATTTTCAATCCTCATTCCAATCAAAGTGCACATATTTCTTAAGGAGACATGTAAATGGTAATGTTCGATCCACTAAGGACACTACAAAATGATGGATATCCTGAATTCTTTCTTGTAAGGTATGCAATTGAGAGATGTTTCTAGGAGGTGGCATGTTGACTATAGCATAATTTTCTTCATGTCCGTGTTAATGCCTTTGTGAGATACGATAAAAACTAAAAGTTTTCCACTATCTACACCAAAGACACACTTTTTTGAATTCAATATCATGCTGTATTTTCACATTCGCTCAAAGATCGTTCAAAGGATATTCACATTATCTTGTCGAGTCAAGGATTTTGCTAAAATTTTATCAACATAATCTTCCAAAATCTTATGTATGTAATTGTGAAACATCAATGTCATAGCTTGTTGATATGTTGCTCCCGCATTATTCAATCTAGAAGGTATCATGACCCAACAAAATCTTCCCCAAGCTATTGTAAATGTTATTTTATATTGATCTTTAGGGTTAATAAAGATTTGATTATATCTAAAAAAATCCTTCCATGAATGAAAACAAAGCATGTCCCACAGTTTAATCTACTATCATGTTGATATTAGGAAGGGGAAAGTCATCTTTTAAAGACACCTTTATTCAAATCACGAATGTTCATGCACATCCTAATATGATTGTCCAGTTTCACGACTGTGACAATGTTTGAGATTGAAGGAGAATAATCTATAATATGTATAAAACTACCTTTAAGGAGCTTCTCAATCTTGGCCTTAACCAACAAGGATATCTTAGGGTTCATCTTTCAAATATCTTTTCTAATAGGTTTAGCATTTATAGCGAGGACTATGTTGTATGTTACAATTTTAGGATCAATTCTTGACATATCCAAATTATTCCAAGCGAAAAGTTTAGGAAAGTCATGAATCAAAGTTGCATGGTCTTCTTGTTCATCCTCATCAAGGAACTTTCCTATTTTTATCACATTTTCTTCATTTTTAATATCCATCGGTATGTCAATTGTATCTCCTAAAGGAAGTGCATTTTGTTTCAGAAATTCAGGGTTGTATTCTTCGTTGTTCTTGTCAATCTCATTACTTTCCTCTTTTCCATATTTTTTCTTGGTACTAATCATAGCACATGTGACCTATTTCTTTTTAGGAGTGAATGGTTTTTCATAAAATCCTAGCATTTCTTTCAAGGTTTCATCATTTTTGAAAAACTGTAATGATGCTTCACAAGTTGTATCAATCGATTTCAAATGCTTCAATGTGAGAGTTGTTTTAGGATTACACATGATGATGTTAATGTTTAGCGAGAGTCTTTTCATTGCTTACATGATCTTAGAAGGGCCGTATCTCAAACCACTTTTTGTTTCTTGTGTATTAGGTTCTATAAGAACACAGATACCTTGTTCTTTCCTTCCACATCCTTTTCCACTATAACCAAATTGTTTCATGAATTCATAACTTTTCCCAGAAAGTCTCCATTTAGGTTTGGTGGTTGTTGATAGTATACCTCATTGAAGTTTTTTATATAGACTATGTCATCTTCTAGAGCAGATGAGGTAGATTCTTGTGAGTTTTCTTCTAAATTCTATGTTGACATTACCATTGGTTGTTTTTGTTTTTCATCTTCTTTACTTGCGATTATGTATTCTCCCATAAATGAAGGTGTGAACTCCAAGGAACCCCAATCACCATCTAATAATTTCGACACTGTTTCCATCTCTTATTTTCTTCTTTCATAGTTTCTATGTTTAATGTTGGAATTAATGTGTTTAAAGGACTTGCCATTCCTTTTTCAGCTTGTAAGCAGCTTTCAAGCTTGAGGTCTATTTTAACTTGGTATACTTTATTATTATAGACATACTTCATGATACGATGAAGATTCAAAGGTGCCACTTGCATCTAATGAATCCAAGGTCTTCCAAAAAAGAAGATTATATGAAAGATCATGGGGCATAACATGAATAGGAGTTTGTAAGGTAGCCTTTTCAATTGTAATAGGTAAAGTAATCAAATAGAGTGGTTGATTTCCTACATTATCAAATCCTCGAATTGATAAGTAATTAGGTTCAATTTTTGATTTATCCACACCAAGTATATCTAGAAGATTCACACTACACACATTAAGAGTGGAGCTATTATTGACAAGGGCTCTTTTTATTCCCGTTCTATTGAATCTAGCTATTATCATGAAGGCATCATGTTTCTTTCTCATCTCTAAGGGAGGTAGCTCATGTTTGTGAAAAGTAATGTCTATGTTAACTGCATTCATTCCTTGTATTAGAGCTGCCACATCATTTGTATCTATACTAGAGGGAACCATTACTTGTTACAAGGCTGATTGAAGCATAGTGTGATAATTAGGTGAATTCTGAATTAGGTCCATAGGGATATCTTTGCAAGGGTATTCTTAAGTTGTTTAACAAGATCATACTCCTTCCCATTATGTGAGGGAAAATGGGGAACACTAGGCAAGATCTGATTAGGTAAAGGTAAAGGTGTTGTAGTTGGTTGTTTTGGTTGTAGATTGTTTCTAGTGTTATATGTACGAGCAATGGTATTATGATTGGATTACTGCAAAACATTGTTCTTAGGTGGTTCAAGTGTGAAAATGGGTTTGTTTTGAGTTTGAGGTTTGTATGAAGGTGGGTAAAGGATAAGTTGAGGTTGAATCACATTAACTTCTCTTAGTTTTAGTTTCTCATAACAAGCCTTAGTGGATGAAACTTGTGAGATGAAATCCTCAAGGGCTTCATCTAACATGTCAAAGTCATCACTACTAAAAGGATTGAGGGTTAGGTTAACTTGGAAAAAGAGAATTGACATGGTCAAATAACTATGCTTTCTCCAAGTGGTTCATTGATTTATAGGTGTTTTTGGTTTTGTTTTCTAATGAATTCCAAATATAATCTAATCTAATTGAAGTATGAACTAATGCTGAAAATGAAAAACACAAGAATATAATTCTATCCACAATTGCAATGAATGAAAACTATGCTAAATCTAATGATTTGAATGTAACAAAAACTATGTAAACTAAAATAGAAAGTTATCAATAGAAAATAAAAGCATAAAAATAGGGTTTTTAATTTTGGAAAATGGGGTTCAAAATCTGCACTAGGACTAAATCGCCTAGAGGGGTGTATGAGTCCCATTGAGGGATTTTTTCACAATTTTCAAAAAAATTATGTGATTTTATGCTTTTTAGTTTGTATGGTATGTAAACTAAATGAAAATACACACCCTATATGCACTTTCACTAATGCAAGGTATAGGAACCCTAGAATGCCAATTAACTAATACAAACCCTAATGCAATGTTATTGCAAACAAGATCTAGGATGATGATGCACTCTAAATCAAAATTAGGATGTTCTAAATATAGGTTCACCAAAATGAAACAATGACAAATGGATTTATTTATGGTTTAGGACATAGAACAATACATTTCACAATCATTTCATTGAAGGGGAAACCCTAGAGATTCCAACCTAAGGTGTACAAAGGAGAAAGAGATCTTGTAATAGGGATATCCTAGGGTTTGAATATAAACTAAAGAGAGATTCACCACCAATCTAGGGGTTGGAAAGACCAATGGAATGTAGGATCTAATGCTTAACCTTAATATGAAATAATATTTCATTAAATGACTTCAAAATGCATATAAATTATAATAGAGAACTACCAGACCAGTGATGTGCACTAGAAACCTAAAGAAGACTGGAATGAGCTCTGAAACACTGAAAATACTAAAATTAAGGCTCAATGAGACTCATATGCCACTCTGGGTGTATCATTCACATAATAGGGTTTCTATCTTGTAATAGGTTTCTAGAAGTGTAGATTTAGGATCCACAAAAATCTAGAAATTTTTCCCGTAGTGGGACTCATACACCACTTATGGTGTATCAGTCATGTTCTGATTTTTTGGGAGTTGAAAGTTTAGATCTATGCTCCAACCTTTTCTCTTCCCTTCCAAACTAGTGTATGGATCTGAACCTACAAAAATACCTACAAAACAAAATATAGACTTGATTTACTTATGGGGGGTTTTCCTCGATCAATCCCCTAGTTTGGTAATTAAACCTTGATAGAAACAATGAATCTTGAATGCAAATGTGAACATAAAACCTAACCTTAAGTGTATCTAAGATTAGGAAATCATAAATGCAATGCAACCCTATTCTAATGTGTAAGAATGAGATACATGAATTAAGCTTGAATGTAATGACTCACTTTGAGAGATGTCAAATCAATCCAATAAGCCATGATGATGCATGTACCTTCCTTAGGCTGAAAGTAGAGTGATAATGGAGGATGGATCACTTAGGAAACAAGTCATTAGGCTTGGCTTGATGGATAGTTGCATCACCCCAACCTAGAATCCATCATGATTCAACATAGACAACCATAATCAACGCTTGAAAATGTTTGATCTTGGATGAAAGTGAAATTGAAGACCTACAAAAACACAATAATGCTGCTCCAAGACTTCAAATTTTCTAATTATTTGTTCTTGAATTCTCTTGTGAAGAATGCTTGATGCTCTTGATTTCTTGAATCTTGAAATTAGTCTTCTAAAATGCTTGTGTAGATGAAATAATGACTTATAAGCTTGCTTATATAGGAAATACACCAAATTTCCATTATTTATATATCAAAAACTAACATCAACCAAAAATTTGAATTAAAAACTTGAATTTCTTGCTCAAACCTTGAAAAGGCCCCGAAATGGTACTCATATGCCACTTGTGGTGTATGAGTCCCACCTAGGGGGACTCATATGCCTAAGCTGGCATATGAGCCACACCCTATATTTTCAGGTGGGTTAGAAATATTTTATGCTTTTGTGGATTTTATTAAGTTTTTAGCTAAAATAAGCGCTGAGATGCAAAATAAAGGGTCTTAGGGGCCTATTAATGATGAATTAAAGGATATTTGATGCAAGGATACCAAAATAGGTCCAAATTGAGTAAGGGATTGTACTATCTCCAAGAAGGGAGTATAATTTATGTTGCCACAATTTGCTACAACAATACACATATGCCAAGCATCTCCATCTCCCAAGCCTAAAACATACTCTAATTTCATGAAGCCCAAGAAAAATCTAAACTTAATTTTCTTTGCAAGTAGCTTAGGACATTGTCATTATGAACCACTTGAATAAAAATAACAATTGATTCACAACATCCATATCAATGATCCACTTTGTATTCAACCTATGACAAGCACTTTTGAATCAAAAACAAAAAACAATGTAATTAGTTCTCATAAAAAAAAGCTACAACAATGCATACACCAATTGAAATAAAATCAAAATCACATGAGACATTACGCTCCCTAAAAGCAAAAATCCACAATGCGTGTCTCATGCACATGTCTCACAAACTATAGAATCTAGTTCTATCTTATCCACTACCAATCTCACAAGAATAATTCAGTCCTACAAGGCTACCCTAAAGCTAATGTTTCAAAAATCATTACATTCTTTAAAAAAAAAAATGCACAGTGCACAAACACATTGTGATTTTCATATGTAAAGTAAAATTTAATTCTACAATCTTAGCCAAAATTCAATGCAAAAACAGTCATTACATTCTTTGAAAAAAAAAATGCAAAGTGCACAAAGGCTTATGCTTTACATTTTCCAAAATTGAAACATAGGCCATATTCATATTCTATGGTCCAAAAGACAAACACTACTTGTAGACCAACAAAAGCAATATGCATATGCACAACAAACAATACAATCCAAAAATCTATTAACTCATACTTGCAAATGATAAATGACACACCCACTCAACCATGCTCTCTTTGTGACATGCTTCATTTCCATCACAACATTTTTCTATTCAAATGGATGAAAGAAATATAGCAATAGGACAACCCATTTGCAAAAAATGTATAAAAGCCACATTAGATGGTAAGATTGTTGCAAGAATATAAAGAATGAAGGTGTTGTCATTGATGTCAACTGGTCAATTGGTTATCAATTGGTTGCTATTGTCATTAGTGTCATGATTGTAGGTTATGGGCGGTATATGTTGAGGATATTGAGAAAATTGTATTGAAGAAAGATTGTAGGCATTCAGTGGTTGCTTTGGGTTTCACTTTGGGATTTTCTCCTATGTTTGTGTGGTTTAGATATGTTGATCATGGTTGTTAGAAGCTGCTATATCTAGATTTTTGGTTGTTGATTCATTGTATAGTGTGAGTTATGCTCACCAATTGTGAAATGTGGTTTTCTATGTTTCTAGTTGAGGTCTGGGAGAAATGTTGTTGGTTTATATTTCTCTTTGGTGAAGTCTTATGACTTGTGGTTCTAGAGTTTACTTGTTTTGATTGTATTGAAGATAATTTCGGTATTTGAAAGGTTTGTGCTTAATTGTTCTATGTGTTTTACACTAGTTTGGCCGACCTTGTGTTGAACACTATCTTCAGAGTTGATGAAGTGTGTTGAATCTATTTGGGTCCCTATGAAGCTTGTGTTTGGGTTTCCCTCATTCTAATTCCACCCTAGGATGTTTTGGCACCAACCTAATTTGAATTTGAATTTGGATGGATGACTTTGGATATATTTCAAACTTGAAGATGGTATAAATACAAGATGAGTTAGTGGTGAAATGGAGGAAATCAAAGGAAAGAGAGATAAGTGAAAAGAAATAGAGCAGATAGATGCAAGATTGATGCTAATTAGTGAGTGTGTGATGCAAGTGTGGAAGATCAGTGTGAAGCCTAAATGCTGAGTTTTCAGATGTAGTGAGCATAAGGTTTACTCTATCATTCATGCATGTCTGCAAGAGGTTGAAAAAATTATGGTGGATTTATCTATTGCATTGAGATTGTCTTCTCTCTATAACGCATATCTTCTATCTTCTTTATATCTTTGTGGTAGTGAGACCTCTAGGTTGTTAGCCTTGTTGGACAATGAGTCCTGATCTGGATAGTGAGTCCTTTTTTTCACAGTGAGCCTTGTTTCTTAGGTAGTGAGCCTCTTGTAATCAGTTTTGATATTCTCTATAGTGTGATTTAATCCTCACTATGGTTTTTCCCTTATTGGGTTTTCCATGTAAATCTGGTGTTATTGTGTTTATGTGATGGTTTTTAGTTTTTGCACTAGCATTTAATGTTTAATCATCTAAGCAATGTTAAGGATTAGTTCCAATGAATGAATTAAGGTGTAAATCCATGAAAACTTATCACCCCCCTCTTAGTTGTCTTGTTCAACAATTGGTATCAGAGCTTGGTTCCTTGGTGAAGAGCTTAACCGCTTGAGGAAGGTCCAAGATGGTTGGAAAAATGATTTATGATTATTATATGTTCGATGGAACTAACTATGCTATTTGGAAAATATTGATGGAAGAATATCTAGAATATTACATATATGATGTGGAGAAAGCCTACAAGAATCTTTACACTCCTCTTGCTAATGGTTCGAGTACAACAAATGAGATCAAAGCACATGAAGTAAACAATAAGGAGAAGTACATTTTTTAGAACTGTCTAGTACATTTTAAGTTGATTAAGATTTAGAATTTGAGGACTGCTAAGGAAGTTTGAGATGATTTCTAAAGGGAACATGAAGGTGATGAAAGAGTCAAAGAGGCAAAATTACAAAATTTGGAGACATAGTTTGAGCTTCTACATATGTTTGAAGATGAGAATGTTAAAGCTTATGTATAGAGATTGGATGAGATAGTGGCTGGAATGAGAGGACTTGGTGCTATTGTAGATGAAACCAAGATTGTAAAGAAGATTCTTAGAACTCTCTTGGATGCTTACAACGAGAAGGTATGTGTTATTGAACAAAGTATAGATTATAAGACCTGCACTAAAGATCTATTGTTGGGATTTTTGACATCTTATGAGATGCGGAAGCCGAATCTAAAGAATGGATGCAAATTATAAACTGCTTTTAAGGCTACAAAAGCTAAAGATCCAAATGAATAAAATTTTGATGAAATAGAAGCTAACTTTGTGAGAAGGATGAGGAAAGGCTTCGATAAGTATGAAGGTAAGTTACCCTTTAAATGCTTTAGTTGTGGAGAAATAGGTCATTATGCTACAAAATATCTAGAAAGAGCTAAGAGGAATAAACAAAGTTATGAGAAATAAAAGAAAGGAAAGAAGATCAAAAAAGCATATTATGTGAATGTGAATGCTAGTATATCTAATGATGATTATGATTATGAAGATCCTAATGAAAATGAATGCTTGTTCTTGGCTATAAAGGATGAACGTACATCTACTAATTCTAAAAAATAGGTGAAGGAAATCCCTCCAGAGAAGGAGACAAATGAAGGTACTGTTATCTATGCCTTGCATGCTAAACAAGAAAAGAACCATTGGGTAGTTGACATTGGTTGTTCACATCAAATGACTAGTGATAAAAGTAAGTTTTTGAAACTTGAAAAATATGATGGATGTTTGGTTATGTTTGGAGATGATACTGGTGCTAAATTTTTTGGGATAGGTTCAATAATTTTTGATGGAAAGTATAATATTGATGATGTATACTATGTTAAGAGTTTAAGACATAATATTTTGAGTGTTGGAAAGATGTTTAGTAAGGGATATGATCTTGTGTTTAAGGATGAGAGATGTGAAATATGGAAAGGATCCAAAACATTGATTGCTATATGAAAGAAATTTGAAGGTAATATCTGTCAACTTAAGGGTGTTGATGGACAATGCTTTATGAATCAAATTAATGATAGTTGGTTATGGAATTAGAGAATGTGCCACATTATTTTTGATAACTTGGAGAGGATTAGTGTAGTTAAAGCCATGAGAGATTTACGTAGGATTACAAAGCTTGTTGATGCTATTTGCAAGAATCGTCAGTTTGGAAAGCAAGCAAGAAGTCATTACAGATCAAAGGAACAATCTACTATTGGAATACTAGATTTAATTCATATAGATCTCTATGGTCCTACAATAGTGAGAAGTCTACAAGGTGAAAGACACTTTATGCTTTTGATTGATGATTATTATAGATATACGTGTGCTACATTTCTTAGAGAGAAATCAAATGCATTAGATAGATTCAAGACATTCAAAACTATGATTGAAAATGAAGTGAATTTGAGGATAAAATGCTTAAGGTCTGATAGAGGTGAAGAATTCACCTCCCATGAGTTTAATATGTTTTGTGAAGTACATGAAATAAAGAGACAATTATCTGCTCTAAGAAATCCTCAGCGGAATGGAGTTGTTGAAAGGAAAAATAGAATAGTTCAAGAGGTTGCTAGATCAATGATTACTAAGGCTAGTTTACCAAAAGTTTATTGGAGAGAAGATTTTTGTATTGTTGTTTATGTATTCAATTGAGTTCAAGCAAGAGAAAATATTACACAGACCCCCTATGAGCTATGACATGGAATAATTCCTATTGTTAAGTATTTCAAGGTATTCAAAAGAAAATATTATATTAGAAGAGATGAAGAAACTTTAGGAAAGTTTGATGCAAGAAGTGATGAAGGAATTTTTCTTGGATATTCTATTAAAATCAAAGCATACATATGTTTCAATAAAAGACTGAGAAAGATTGTAGAAAGTGCAAATGTAAAGGTTGATGAAAAAATGAAGAGTTTAATTGACATTGATGGATATGTATCAGATGAACCTGATTGTGTAAGAATTAAATGTAGAAGAATAGGAAAAAGGATGAGCAAGAGAAGAAGAATGAACAAAATGAAAGAGAAGAAGAAGCTTCGGTGGTGTCACCTAAGACACCTAGATATGTGTAGAAGAATCATTCAAAAAGTCAGATTATTAGAGATAAGACTAAAGGAATTTTGACTAGAAGAAGAGCTGCTACTAAAGTAAATATGTGCTTATTTTTTGAGATTGAACCAAAGACTGTAAGTGAAGCATGTAAAGATAAAGATTGGATGGAAGCCATGAAAGAAGAACTTATGAAAATTGAGAAGAATCAAACTTGGGAATTGGTCCCAAGACTGGAAAATAAAAACATTGGATCGAAGTGGGTATTAAGAAATAAGTTGAATGAAAATGGAGTAGTGGTTAGAAATAAAGAAAGGCTTGTGTGTAAAGGTTACTCACAAGCAGTTGGCATAGATTTTTAGGAAAATTTTGTTTTGGTAGCAAGAATGGAAGTTATAAGGATGTTCTTAGCATTTTTTGCTCATAAAGACTTCAAGGTCTATCAGATGGATGTCAAGTTGGCATTTTTGAATGGAGAGCTAGAAGAAGAGGTCTACATGGAACAACTAGAAGGATTTCAGTTGAAAGATCAATCAGATATGGTGTGAAGATTGAAGAAATCCCTATATGGATTGAAGCAAGCTCCTAGAGATTGGTATGTGACGTTGGATAGGTATTTGATTCAATAGGGTTTCAACAAAGGTATGATAGATAGTAATCTATATTTTAAGATTGAAAATGACAAAATCATGATTGTTGTTGTATATGCTCATGACATTATTTTTGAACGAAATGAAAATATGTGCAAGATGTTTGGGGAAGAGATGCAGAAAGAATTTGAAATGTCCATGTTTGGAGAGATGAATTTATTTCTTGGGCTATAGATTAATCAAATAGAGAAAGGAATTTTTATTTCACAGTCTAAGTATGTGAAAGAGATGTTGAATTTGTTTGGGCTGGATGGTTCCAAACTGATATGTACTCCTATGGTGATTAGTTACAAACTGGGTAAAGATGATGACTCACCTAAGGCTGATTAGAGCAAGTATAGATCTATGATTGGTGGACTATTGTATTTTACTGCTACTAGACTAGATATTATGCATTTTTTCTATCTTGTGGCTAGATTTCAAGAAGATCCTAAGGAAACACATGTTGATGTTGTTAAAAGAATATTTAGATATTTGAATGGCACTCTTGATTATGGGTTATGGTATCCTAGAGATACTAAATTTACGCTAAGTGCCTATACAGATGTAGATTGGGCTGGATGTGTGGATGATAGAAAGATTACAAGTGGTGGTGCATTCTTTCTTGGTTGTAGATTGGTGGCATGGTTGAGTAAAAATAAAGATTTAGTCTCCTTGTCCACTGTTGAATCTGAGTATATTACTACTGCATCTTGTTGTACACAAGTTCTATGGATGAAATAGACATTGAAAGATATCACAGTGGTGTATGATGATCCAATTTATATCTTTTGTGATAATACAAGTGAAATTAAAATTTCAAAGAATCCTGTGATGCACTCGAGGATGAAGCATATATCTATTAGGTATTATTTCTTGTGAGAGAAGGTCATGGAGAATGAAGTAAAACTTGAATATATTTTGATGAAGGATCAGATTGTTGATATATTTATAAAGGCTCTTCCTAAAGATACTTTTGAGTAACTCTAAGAGAAGTTAAGGGTCATTTCCCCTACTTTCTTGAACTAAGATGCATATGGAGATGCATCAGTCTGGTGGATCTATAGATCTATCATTCTTATGGAACGATGTTTTGGTGGCTACCTCTCAAGGGGGTAGTGTTAGGTGTTTCCATTGAGAGTATTATATTTTTAATGTCAAAGGGGAAATCAATGTAAAATATCTTTTTCCTTTTCCATTGATGTCAAAGGGGGAGAGTAAGCATGTGAAAAAGAAGTGAGCAAGAATGTGAAAAAAAAGGAAAAACAAAAAAAAAAGAGTAGAGGAAGACAATGTGAAAGAGAAAAGAGGAAGAATATAAAAGATTATCTACTAAGGGGGAGAAACATAAAGAAAAATCTTGAGAAGTGTATTCAAAGCTAGTATGGTGTCTTTGATGGTTTTTTACATCATGTGTTGCCATCAATGACAAAGGGGGAGATTGTTGCAAGAATGGAAAGAATGAAGGTGTTGTCATTGATGTCAACTAGTCAATTGGTTATCAACTAGTTGGTGTTGTCATTAGTGTCATGGTTGCAGATTATGGGATGTATATGTCGAGGATATTGAGAAAGTTATATTGAAGAAAGATTGCAGGTGTTTAGTGGTTGCTCTAGGTTTTTATTTGGGATTTTCTCCTATGTTTGTGTGGTTTAGATATATTGATCATAGTTGTTAGAAGCTCTTATATCCATATTTTTAGTTGTTGATTCATTTTACAATGCGAGTTATGTTCATCAATTGTGAATTGTGGTTTTTTGTGTTTCTAGTTGAGGTTTGGGAGAAATGTTGTTGGTCCAAATTTCTCTTTGGTGAAGTCTTATGACTTGCAATTCTAGAGTTGAGTTGTTTTTATTGTATTGAAGATAATTTTGGTAGCTGGAAGGTTTGTGCTTAATTGTTCTATGTGTTTTACACTAGTTTGGCCAACCTTGTGTTGAACACTACCTGCAGAGTTAATGAAGTGTGTTGGATCTATTTGGATCCCTATGAAGCGTGTGTTTGGGTCGCCCTAATTCTAATTCCACCCTAGGATGTTTTGGCACCAACCTAATTTAAATTTGAATTTGGATGGCTGACTTTGAATATATTTCAAAGTTTATAAAGACGGTATAAATGTAGGATGCGTTAGTGGTGAAATGTAGGCAATCAAGGGAAAGAGAGATAAGTGAAAAGAAATAGAATAGATAGATGCAATATTGATGCTAATTAGTGAGTGTGTGTGATGTGAGTGGCATATTAGTGTGAATCCTAAATGTTGAGTTTCTAGATGCAATGAGCATAAGGTGTACTCTATCATTGATGTATGTTTGCAAGAGGTTGAGAAAATTATGGTGGATTTCTTTGTTGCATTGAGATTGTCTTCTCTCTGTAATGTATCTATTCTACCTTCTTTGTATCTCTGTGGTAGTGATCCCTCTAGGTTGTTTGCCCTATTGGATAGTGAGTTCTGATCTAGACAGTGTGTCCTTGCTTTGGTAGCGAGCCTTGTTTCTCAGGAAGTGAGCCTCTTGTAATTGATTTTGATATTCTCTATAAAGTGAGTTAATCATCACCGTGGTTTTTCCCTTATTTGGTTTTCCATGTAAATTTGGTGTTATTGTGTTTATGTGATGGTTTTTTGTTTCTGCACTAGCATTTAGTGTTTAATCATTTAAGCAGTTTACGGATTAGTCCAATGAATGAATTAAGCTTTAAATTTGTGACAAATGATTCACCCCCCTCTTAGTTATATTTTTCAACAAAGATCCCATATTTTTCCACACCTCAAGAATAAGATGAAATGCACAAATAGATGTTTTTCTCTCTTTGACTACTCTAGAGGAAAGGCTTGTGTCTTTGTGCATAGATTAGGAAATTGGGATATAAATGAGCACAATATGGCTTGCTTGGGACAATCATCAACGTTTCTATAGCTTTTGATAAAGTGAAACAAGCATTGCCTAGGAAACCAGATGAAACCTTGAAAATAGTAGTTAGAATGAAGAAAGATATAGAATACAATAATGCATATGCACAGGGTAATGTTAGACCTGCTATAGTCATGGATGCTTTAATTGCCCTAACTAAAATACCATTATACACAAAAGAGAACATCTCTATAAATAGAGAGTGGCATGACTTGTTGGCAAAGAGGACAACACAAAAGAAAACATATTTTGAAACAAAACCAAGTATGCAAGATGACACATTTGAAGATGATGAAGAACCAATAACTGAATCAGTTATACATTGGTTCAATGAAACACAATCAATCAAATACCTTGACACAACAATCATTGAAATTGCATCATCAGAAGGGTTTAAACCTCTTGGCATTTTCTAGGACATATATGCAGAGGAGATGAACTTTCCAAAAAAGTTTTATGGTTCATCTCGACCAACTGACGTTACTAAAAAATTGACATACTAGAAAATAGTAAAATGGGAGCTTATGCATAAAGAAAATGAATTTGTAACACACAAAAAATATATTTTTTAAAGCTATTAAATTATTATTCACCAAGTATCCTCACTAGAATGGATTTTCATACAGAAAACTAGATTGAAAGGTGAAAAATTGCTTGCAAAAGATGTGTGCAATCTAGCAAACCTCAAAAAAATATTAAGATCTTCATTCGGATATAGAACATTAAAAAGAATTTAAGCCTTGCCAGATTAACTAGAAAACACTAAAAAAACAAATTTGCAATGATAAGACAATTAGCACCTCCAATTTTTTTGTAACATTAACAAGTGCTGAGCATTTTTGGTAGCCATTATGCAAAGCTTTGCACCAAATATCTATTTCACAACAATCCAAGTTGAATGAAACTATAGAAGATAGGGACTTGGATTTTGAAATGAGAAAGAATCTAGTACTTTGCTATTGTTATTTCAACCATGTAGGGTCAACACATTCTGGAAAATGATGCTAAAAAACCATGAGATCTTTGACTAGGTCATGGACTATTCTTTTGTTATAGAATTCCAAAACTAAGGTGACGAGAATATTCATTTTTTTCCATGGATAAAAGATGCACTTGTATATGGAAGTTGCTCAAATAGTGAAATATAAAGCTTTTTGGAAAAGTATATTTCATGTGACTCATTGCTACTTGATACAAATTTCATGTGACTCATTGCTACTTGATACAAACCTTTCCAAAATGCAAACACATCATCATACAAAGAGTTTCAAGAAATAAAAAAAATCAAGTTGTAGATTTAGCTTCCCCTTGCCTCCAATGAAAAAAAAACAAAAATTTTAGAACCGGTTCCAATGCTTGATGCTATAATCAAGGAAAGAGAATTTTTTTTTTAAGCAATTAGAAAACAAACATTACACAAAGGAACATTCATTTCAAAGTTTCTTGCAAGATTTGGAAATGGATCAAAATTACTATATTACAATGCTTTGATCAACGTTGTCACACAAAATTGTCATGTTGAAAAGAGATCCTTCTGACATTTGGATAAATGCCTTTGTAAAGAAAGTTCCCAAACTATGGTATGCACATATAGATACACAATTTATTTTAGATGCATATGTTGTTGCATCTTACAATAGCTTATATATGATGAAATATGATAGAACATTGTCTCTTTCATTTCAAAAATTGCACCAACAATACGTTGTTGCTTATGATGGAAAGGTTCAATTTATATGGAAGCTTGGCAACACATTGCTTAATTATCAACAAATGTCAACTCACCAATCTATTCATATCATTTTCTCATTTCAATTGCATAAATGCTCAAGGAAAATTGTTTTCATAAATACTACACCATTAGAAAGTAGAGTTTATATGTTAAAAATCCCTAAACTATTAGCAAAAGAGCGAGATGATTCTAAAAACAACATGTGTGCATCTATAATAGAAAAAAACACACAACATCCAAAAGCTCTTGACAACTTGTCATTGGCGAAATATTCCACTTTTTACTCCACCAACTCTAGAAAGTTGCAAAAAAAAGCAACTCCATAGATCATACGCTATGTAAGATACAATTCGTACATTGACCTTGAGAATTATTGTAGAGAAAAACTTATGTTGTATGTGCCCTTCATATCTAGTGAGCAAATCTTGTTAACTGGATATGAAACATGGAGTGTAGTATTCAACACAAACAAAGCACAAATTGTAAATATAAAAAAGATGTTCACCGCACAAACTGTTTCTAAATAAGGTGGCATTGATGAGGCCTCCACAAAAGCTGAAAATGATAAGTTCCCAAGAATAGACATTGAAGATGAAATTGATAGAGGAAAACATGAGAATGTCATGGAAAAGTATGACATCATAAGTGACTTGAACCATATAAAAAATAAAAATCTCAAGGATTTTATCTATAAAAAACTATTTTTAGAGATTGGACATCAATTTCTACCAAGCAACAAAGAATACTACAAACTACGAAGACAATTGAAGAAAGAGCTCAACAATCAATAGTAAAGGGCATACTAATGACAAAATGAATTGCTATAAAAAAACCATTGTACTTGTTCTTGATAGGAATAGCTAGCACAAGAAAAACCTTCACAACAAAAACAATTTTCAAAGTAATGATATGGTTCTATGATAAACAACTAGAAAATGATCCACTCAAGCCTAAAGGCATTATTGTTGCTTCAACGAGAAAAGTTGCATTCAATGCAGGTGCTATTATTGCACATTCAATCTTCCAATATCCATATAATTCTTCAAAAATGCTACCTCTAGATTCAAACATAGCTAATGCCTTAAGAAAAAATTAGAGCAATTACAAATTCTTATTATTGATGAAGTGTCATTGATTGGTTAAAAAATGCTTTACAATATTGACATAAGACATCGTCAAATGAAACACACACCAAAAACACCTTTTGGAAACATAGATATCATATTTTTTGGTGAATTCTACCAAGAACAACCTGTATGCAATACTTAGATATTTGAAGAACCAATAATAGATAAGGAGAAAATTTCATATACCTTTTGGATTGACAATGTGAAGTGCTTCAAATTGTGTAGTGTAATTAGACAAAAAAATTAACACTTCATTTCCATACTTAATAGTGCTAGGATTGGTCAACAAACCAATCAAGGAATTGGCTACCTGAATGGAATGTGCTATAAGACACCTCCGAATGATCCACAATTTTCATACTTGTTTCACAAAAATGCAATAGTCAACATGCACAAAAAAATAATGCTAGAATATTTATCAACAAAGCTTTATGTTTTAGAGGCAATTGATAAACAAGACACATCGATTTATAGCATTCAATTTCAACCTTAGAAATCATCATTTCCTAGCACAATTCTACTCAAGCAAGATGTTTTGGTAGAATTTATTGTTAGCAACATTGATACACAAGATGGACTAGTCAATGGTGGAGATGGCATCCTCAAATTGCATACAACCAAGCAAGAAGACATTGTTTGGATAGAATTCAATTATCCACTATTAGAAAACTACATCGACAAAAATACAAATTTTATAGAAAAATAGTATTATACCTTCTTGGACACCTAGAACAAGAATCATTAGAAAATTCAAGATAGGTACAAAAATGCTCACTCAATCATAATTTTCTTTACTATTGGCATGTGCACAAAATATTCGTAGAGCACAAGGTCTCACAATGGACATGGTTGCTTTTGACCCATGTAAGGTCTATCAACATGGTCTTGTATATATTACCTTATCATGTGTAAGAAACATCAAGTCACTATATCTCATGCATAAACTGCAAGAAAAAAACTTCAAATTCTCAGAAAAAGTAAATGGTAAAATGTAATGCATTATGGCCTTAGAGCAATGAAAAGTACAACATAGCTTTTTGTCTATCTCTCCAAGTCATTTTACCATGTGCTCTTTGAATACACAACTTTACATTGCATGCACAAGAAATAGCCAATTTCCATGATATGCTCCAAGCTTATATCCTTTGCTTCGAAGAAACCAAACACAATGTGCTCAACCACATTGGCTTCCTTGACAAAACATGCAATTGCTATACTACAGTAGGTATTCATGACCTATTAACAGCCTATTAACATGTTGCAGGAAAATGGTTCCAGTGCAAAAATTTCATAGTTTTTCAAAAAAATATCTAGAATCAATAACCATTGATGTATTGCATGTGCACACTACTCTAGGCATCATAAATTTGTACTTGACACCAAAAAAACCCATTCATGATTTTCTTAATTTAATAAAAACTATTGTTACCTCATTGCCACCTAATTCAAAATTGATTATTATTGGAGACTTTAACATTTACATGTTACAATTCACAAGAACAAAAGCACTTCTTCTTCAATTTATGCAACAACACAAATTGTCATTGATTGTTGATGAGCTAACAACACATATAGGTAGTCTATTGGATCACTTCTGGATATATAATACCTAAGTAGCTACTGTCAAGTTCACAATACTAGATACATATTGGTCAGACCACTTTGCAATATCCCTTCAGTTCTAGTCTTAGGAAATAGAATTATAATCTCTTGGCACATGATTCAATGTATTCACACTAGCTTTAATGCTGTTATATAGTCATTTGAGCAACATAGTATATGGTTTTCCAGGTGCAACTATTTACTATCAAAATTCTCTTTGTAGTGTTCTATTATCATTGCTTCTCGCTATTACAAGAAACCAACATGCAATTTATGTAAGTATAAAATAATTTTTGGATTAATTGTTCTTCATGCTAGTCATGCCTCTAACCAAAATACTTATTTTTCCACTGTTTTGCCTATGCACATCTCAACTTTTCTTTTGTTTCTGGTGAGGGACACCAATCATGCTTTTGTAAACTCCTTGCATGATTATGCTATTACAAATGACTATATACCTATTTTGAAAGAGTATGTTATCATGCATAATATTAATAAAACCTTTGCACACTATATATTTCTTCATTACAAACAAATTAGAAAATCAAGATTGTTATGAATTGCATAACTCACTTCAAACAGATCCAGATAATATTTAATTTATGGATATGAACATTTTAAATTGATACTATAACTTATGTTGAGTGTTATCTGATTTGTCATTTATATTATCCATTGTAGTTGCTATATGCTTCATATCTCATTACTTGTGTTTTCTACCCATGCAAATTTCAGCTTTCGCTATTGTTGGAAGAGAACACTACCAATAATACTATTGGAGATATCTCACATGATTATGCTATTGCAAATTACTGGACAACTATTTTGAAATAGGTATGTTATTATGTAAAATATTACTACAACTTTGCACATCATAGATTTCTTCATTACAAACAAATCACAAAGTCAAAATTGTTATGCATTACAAAACTAGCTTGAAGTAGATCCATATAATATTTATTCTATGGATATCAAATTTCTAAATTGATTGTTGTAGGGTGAACATGTATTACTAGTTCATAGAAAATATATCTTAACATTTTCCAACCTACGACATAAAATTTAGACCATCTATAAATAGGTAAATACTTAACAGTTGATACTAGAAAACTTGAAAACCATATTAGATCTCATTAATGCATTCTTTTCAGTTTTTTTTTATTTGTTCTTGACACAAATATCTCATTACATATATTACCAAAAACACTTGGAGAACACTAACCACATTTCCTACACAACACAAAATGGATAAGTTAGATGACAAACAAGAAGAACAAAGGAAAGTGTTGTATCCCATTTGTGTCATATATAGCTTGAATTTATGTATGCTTAAGTGTCCATTTAGTTTCTGTCATTGCTCAATTTTCAATATACAAATTTATGGTAGAAACTGTATAACCATCAAGCATACTTGAAATATGCACAAAACAATCGACTTTAGCATTTGAAGGCGATATTTTAGCCATTTATGGCCCCACTATTAGCAAAAATCTTGGCTCACCACTAAAAGTTCTAATTGTGCATGTTGATTTGGTTGACAACTATGGAAAAATGACAGTCACTGTAAACATTAGCAACAAACTAATTGACACATTTTTGTTGTTGTTATTGCCTCATACAAGTGTGTGTTTCACAAATTTTGTAATTAGGAAAAAACACAATATGAAAGAGGAGATGCTGACTAATCCCCTGTATTAACCCCTCAAAGCACCATTCAATCCGTTGATAAAGTCTATAAGGAACATAGAATGATTCTTGACACAACCATCTTGTAGCTCATCTAATCAAATGACAACTACTCTATTGGAACAATTGGAGCTGTTGTTACTAGTCACCATCAAGCACCAATGCAATATGAGTTGCAAGTTAAAGATGGAGAGTCCCAGGATGATTTGGATACTACAAGATGTTTTTCACAAATAATGTACTTTCTTATAAGATTCCTTTTTGCATTAACAATATTTACATTTTAACAGTCTCCTTTTGATTAAATTAATGTACGCATTTTAGAACATACAATTTCTAATCTAGTCTAGTGTCATAGAATTCTTTAACTGATTTTCCTTGGAATTTTTGATCTAAAAAATTCTATATTTTATAGGTTATAGTCCCCATTGTTGTTATATGGAGCCTAATTAGATCCAGAGGTTAAATTTTCCCCACTTATCAGCAAGGTTTTCCCCCAAATTATTCAATAGGGGTTTGGGGGCAGTGCCCCCAAGATAGGGTCAAGGGGCAGCACCCCTTGCGGGGTCTAGGGGTAGTGCCCCTGAAACTTCAAATGACATATTATTTTATAAAGGTGTCCGGAGTTATTTTTTTTTCTATTGGCCAACAAAAAACCCTATTTTGTAACTGACATAAGTCTTGATAAAATGACTAAGGGTTAGGGTTTCCATTGATATTGTATTGTAGCATTTGTATCGATATTGAGTTGCAAGGATTGTTGGTTGTAATTGGTTTGATTTGTTGGATAATAATACTGGATTCTCTATTGGTGGATGTAGCTCAAGTTTGGGTGAGCCACGTTAAAAATTGTATCTCGCTGTTATTATTTCTATGTTTTTCTTTCCTTTATTTAATCTTTATTTACATTTAATTGATATTTCCTGCATGAAATTCCTAACACCCACTAGCCATGAAAAGCTCTATGCCACACTTCAATTGATCCTAGCATCAATTGAAACCCCCTTCATATTGTTTAGGAATATTATTCATTTTGGGGATTAAGCCACAAGTCTAATGAAAAAAACATAGTCCAGCTTCATTGACGAGCTCAATGATGCATCTACAAAAAGCCTCCCTAGAACCACTTAAGTCCTCAAGAATGGAAGTAAACACCTAAAATATTCACATTTCACATAATAGTATAGGATTTTGATTCAAATCAATTTTCATGTGTGCCCTGCTATTGTGATGTTGTTTACAAGTTCTATAAAAAACTTCTGAAATTGCATTCTTGTAATTGGTCACTAATTACATCTGCATTATCATTGGTCACTAATTGGTGACTAGAACATTGAGGCCTAAAAATTTCCACTTGCCCCCATACGAACCAGTTTTCACATCATGTAAAAAAAGGGATTTTTTAACACAAACATCAAAGAATGATCTTGCATGATGCACAATATGTGAAACTGACACAATTTGAATACATGCATTTTCTTGAAATGTATTGTTCAAACAACAGATGGGGCTATGGACTGTTATCTGCACAAACAACTCAGCTACAAAACAACTTCCCCTAGCTAGCTGCAATACTATTTGAAAATTATAATAAAGACATGTCTGCAGTAATGTTCTTGTTATGGAAATTTCAATTACAAGGAATATTCACATTTGCAATGGATAATTGCATTATATGAATTGTCATAGAAGGAAGCAACATGACATCTCCACCAAGTTGAGAAAACATTCATAGCTTAGCATAGGTGCTTACCCTATAGTATTACAATTTTGATTCTCATTCCTTCAAAGTATATTGTAACAACTACATTGTGAGAAGCATAATGCTAATTATTTGTGATGTAGGAAATAGGCAACAAAGCATAGAATCATAGAACAATATCAACAAGCAAGACATCAAAGAAGCTACATAAGATGGCTCTTGTTGACATTATCAATGACAAGACATTTTTATTAATGCTTTAATAGAGACTAATTTGATGAATTATTTTAACTTCTTATGTGCACCATATAATTTCACAATTAACTATTAGTTTACTTAAAACATAGATGCTATAGATATAAATGACTTTGCTTGCCATTCCAAAAATAGTTATTAGTAGTGTTTCATGGATTACATTTTCTATTCTATACATATCATACTAATCTATGTTTATGATTAAACAAAAACTATAGCGAACCAATATTGCTTGTGTTTGAAATAGAAGATATTTGTGCTAAGATGTCTAATTTTTACATACAATGTTGTATTCTTCCAAGAATTGGATAGTGAGTAAATGATTATGGCCTTGCTTGTAGTGTTGTTTTTTAAGAACTTGGTTTGTGGCTTTGAAAATGGATGAACAATAGACAGTAGGTGATCAGTATATTAATTTATCAATTTCATTGCAAAATGGTGGCACATCTAAGAAATCATGAAACCAAGTCTCTCAAATAATGACATCTTGTTTGGAATGGTGCACATTCACTTTACATTGAGTGTGTTGATTAGACTAGATTGACTAGATTGTCTATTGTATTTAGGTGAGTTCATTTCCTTTAATATTTTAATTTAGTGCATTGCCTTTAATAAAGTAGGTACAAGTATTTAGATTCTTTGTTTTTATTTTTTCATAGTTCATTCAAATATATGAAGAAAATATTTCATGTTTATTAATTTAATATTTTAGTGAGTGAAGTATTTTTGGTTTTTTTTCAATCAAATAAAAAAATATAATGTCAATAATGATTAGATTTTTCTTTTCTTTTTTGTTTTCTTACTTTAATCAAATAGTATTTCACATTTTTTATTTATTATATTATTTTATTTTATCATTTGTTGAGTGGTTTACCTTTTTTCTCATTCCAATAAAATACAAAAATATAAGGTGATTAAATTCTGCTTTATTTTTTATTTCTTACTTTGATCAAATATATAAAGAAAAGATTTCACTTTTCCAAGACATAACATGGTGGGACATGACAATAGATTTAATATTTTGACATTTATTGAGTGTAATAATTTCATATTCAGTATGCTCATTATTACATGTATCTCAGATGAGTCATTGTTCATGTGCCATAGACTATAGTGGTTGATGGTAGTTGACATGTCTTTTGTGTGCAAGGACATTATGCATTTATTTGGATTTGTAACTTCCTATATCTTTTACAATGTAGTTTTTATAATTTATATACCTTTCTAATTCATTAATGGCTTAAGGTGTGAAGTTTTAAGTCTGTCAAACAAAGACTTATTTGCATTGCTTATTCATTTCCTTAAATTGCTCGATGGGGGATGAAATCAATTTCTATTGAAAAGGTTTATAATCGGGTAGGTGTAAAAAGATGGGGGGCCAATTTGTGGCCAAATTTTAAATTTTTTTTTGAAAGCTCATAATGCAAGCACGTTATAACGCACTTATATTACTGCTTGGTGTGTTGAGCCTAAGGCTTGACCACAATGAGCCTATAACATGAGCACATTATAATGCGAGCATGTTATAACACGCTCATGTTATGAGGTATTTAAAGCAAAGAAAAAGGGAATTCAAAATCATTTTCATTGTGATTGTGTTTTTTCTACCCATGGCCAAAACCCTTCATTTTTGCACTCGCATTCTAGGAGGATCCATCTAGCAAGTTTTTTCATCAAATTGTTGTTGTTTCATTGCCAGGATGCCACCACATCAACAACGAGGTCTGAGAGGTAAGGATTGTTTGTTTTTTGTTGTGAATTTGTTAGTTTTAGGTTATTTTTTATATTTATTTTTTGAATTTTTAGGAGATGTTAATGAACCTACAAACCCTCATCAAAATCCTCAACAAGCACAACAACAACATAAAAAAAATCCTCAAGTTGAACAACCACAACAACAATCTCCTCCACCAATTCCTCAACATCCTCCTGGCACTCAACAAAACTTAATAAGTGAAATTGAAAACAATAAAAAAAAAATTGAGGAGTTAATCACAAGGTTGAACGATCCAAATGGTTCAACCAAGGAAAGAAAGACCCTTGCAATTTCACTCAAAGAAATGTTAAAACATGTAGATTCAATTAGCAAACAATTAACTGGTTGGTAAGATAGGAGGCAAGTGGCTAGGGATTATTACTGGGATAAATTATCATATAAAGATGTAAAAGATCTAAAAATTACAAAATTAGATTTGTGCTCATTATTCACTGACTCATGCACAAATGAAAATCTTAACCTTAATGCGAAGAGGTTTCCTATCCATTGGTGCCACCACCAATAGATTAGGACCTTTTTTTGGGATAGGTGGTACATGGTTTTTGATTACCCACCATGCACAATTGTGAAGTACCACAATATTTCTTGAGGAAACTATACTGTCAGTTGATCTTGAACAAGACCCCAAATCATTTTGATATGAGGGACTTCTAGGGGAGAGGTGGTGGCTCGACTCAAGATAGACTCGGTGCACATCAGGATCCTAGGTGGCAAGTGAGATGACCTCTCGCTAGGCTGCCTTATGAGCACATCATTATCCCTTCCATTGCAAAGGAGAGTTCCGAGGTAGAGACTTTGTAGGCCATCAACTCTTTGATCCAAAGTGTCATCCAACATGCTAGCCCTATACTACAACACCATCTAGGGGAGTGTTTGAGTGGTGGGATTTTATCCCATTTGTGTCAGACTTGTATAGCGACTTGTTCATATGACCTCACCGACACTCAGGAGGCTGCTACATAGGATATGTCTGTAGTTATGGAGATGGCAAGGGTAGCTGACATTTTGAATGAGTCCTATAGCATCGATACTCAAGTAAATGTTATCATGTTCATTGACTTTAATTTATTAAATTTCAATTTTGAAATGCAAGATTAACTAATTTAGTTTTATGATTTTAATAAAATTTCAGGGTCACATTGTTGATACTAGATACACCATCCCTACATCTGCTTGTTTCTCCACTGCATCTACCATTGAGGTATGTAACTAGTAAAAAATTATAAATTTATTAAATGTTAATAGCATTGTTTTATGAATGGTATTCTAATATGTGATTTTGGATGTTGAATAGGCTAATATTGGAGGTTTTGAGGGAACACCTCCTAGTGCTAGTGGATTTAGACAAACCTACACGTAGGTAATAAAATAAAGAGTTTAACTAAGGAATTTTTATTTAATAGATTTGTGTAGTTTATATCCATATCGTTGATTACATTGTATTACACATCTTTCAAACTCAAAGCATTACTTCACATTCCATAACTAATAGCTAGATGTTGATAAATGACAAATTTTCAACTACAATATAGTTTTTTAGAAATTCAACATAAGTAGTGATGCAATTACTTCATATAACATAAGTAATAAGTAGGAGAAACTTCCAATTGCATTTGCTTGCCATGGCATTCCATGAGACCACATGTCTTCGAGGAATTTCTTCAAACAACTCACTACCTTTTCTATGCTACCACATTTTCCATACATGGGTACCAAAGCATTTTATCAAACTACTCACTTCCTTGTTGCTATGGCTAAAAGCCTAAAATAGCTGCTTTCAAACAAACTATGGATGCTTGGAAAAATCTATCAAAGCATAATAGTAAGCAATATCATAGTCAAGGCAATGAGTAGTATGAAAAAATGCCTAGAAGAAATGTAATCTCATGGTGATGGAATTCCATTCCATCACCATGAGACCACATTTCTCTGAGGCATTTTTTCAAATGGCTCATTGCTTGAAGAATAGAAACTGTAGACACTGAAAAATGTCCTAATTGATGTCATACACTTAAATTAGATTTACTAACATCATTTCCTCTTTAATCCATCCTCTTTTCGCTTAATTGATTTAATTAGCCTACCTAATTAATTAATTGCACCATTTTCATCTATTTGGCCTAATTAATTAAATTGGGTTAACTCATCTCTTTTCACACTAACACTTCATCTCATTAAATTAAATACATCAAAATATTTAATTTAATTCCCTAAGTCATCTTATTTAATTAAATAACCCTAAGTTATTTAATTAAATATCATTTCATCCCCCTCCCCTGTTTATTAAATGATCTAATTTAATAAATATCTCTTAAATATTCTAATTCCCTAATTGCATAAATTAGACCTTGTTTAATTAGCAATTAAACTAATTTTCCTCTAAGCAAAGGGAATATTCCCATGGAATATTCTTTATCTTTTTTGCACAATTAAAACTTTGTTTTAATTTGTAAATTACCTTTTTCCTCACCTAAAAGGAATATTCTCTCTCCTCCAATCATCTCACTTGGCTTCTTGAACAAGCTAAACCTTCAACCTCTTTAGCAAGTTACCTTTGACCTGTGTGAGTAGGTCTAAAGTGTGTTTGAAGCAAGTGTGAGCTCTTGATTAACTTTCATTATGCATTTTCATCCGTTGATGAGAATCCATGATCCATGCCTCTCATCCCCTTCATCTTAAACCATTGATTAAGCTTTTTGATATCAACCATTCATTCCTCATTTTCTCTCATATAAATAGATTACTATTTGGAGACAAATGGATCCATATTTTTCAAAAAAAACTTATGTTGTTGAAACTCATACATCCATATTTCAATTGCAAACTTATGCTGTTGAATTCACTCACATACACACTCATCTTTTACTCACTTGTTAGCTTGTTTTAGTTCATTTTCATTGCATAATAGCTTAGAGTATCCATTAATGGATTCCATGCATCCATCTTAGCTTGTATAGGAATTAGGGTTTTCATCTTTTAGCATAATTTTAGCTTAGATCAGCTTAGAAATAGCACAATTAGATCATTTATAGCATAAAATCATGGTAAATTAGCTTGCATTATGTTCATTTTTAACATAATCTAGGTTTTCATACATCAAACACTATGGTTTTATCGATTCTCTTCCATAGAATCGACTGAAACAAGCTCACTAATCACATGATTGGGAAAGGGTCATTGTTCCACATCAACACGACGCCAATTCCATAATAAGATAAGTTTCAAATGGATTAGAATAGATGTTTTAAAAGCTTTCATAATTTAGTATGTCAAGTTTTGATAAAATGTTTAGTTTCAATTTCATTTGATTGATCTTGTTGAGTTTTGAGTATTGGTGGCTCTGTTATGCTTCGATTCTTCATAGATCAAGTGTAATTCGGCCAATATCGATATTTTCACATCACATTTTGGTGCTAGAAGGAGGGAAAATTGATCATCTCATTATTTTTTAGCTCGAATTCCATGTTCATGTTGTTTTGTAGGTTGTAGTGACACTCAAATCACAAATAGTGATGCTATTTCAATAGCATCACCATATAGCAATGCCTTGTCAATTTGAAGCAACAATGTGTATTTAATCTACTAATGCCGATTTAAATATAGCAACACGTATTTAATTTGAAGATATCGAGAAATGCAAACGAAGATGCTCAAACTCACTAGTTTGATGCTTTTAAATTCCAAACAACGATGTTGTCATTAGAAGTGACACCCATCAAAATAGCTACACGATCGTGCTCATTGGTCTTGCTGCATAGCAATGCCCATTTTCACCAAAGCGACACCCAAATTCCAAACTGCGACACTATCGTGTTTAGCGATGCCCAACCAGGGTAAGAAATTTTATGCTTATTTTTTTGACATGTGACTTAATTCCTTTAGTTTATCTGATCACTGATGCATGCTTGATTGTGTTTTAGTTGTTAGACTAACAAGGTTTTGTAGTTTTTAAGAATATGGAGTGAAAGTGAAAGAAATTCTCTTCTATCTCAAATTCTATGATTGTAACAAGTGTTTGACGCTTTAGGGCAATTATAACCCAATTTCATATTTTCTACTTTTTTCTTTAGGAAACACACTAGAATTCAATTTGTTTTAAAATGAATACTCAAAGTTGGATAAAATTGAACCCTCACATCACATCTTTCAATTGGGCTTAAAATCAAACAAGGCAAACTTCATCTTTCAATTGGTGCTTTATGAATTCATCATTGCTTTGAAAGGTTAAAATTGAAAAGTGTTTGCTATGTTTTGTGATTTTCAACATTGTTGGTGAATGCGTATGCAATTCTCTCATGCTATTTGGTGATCTTGAGAAACAAAAACATTCTCTAACACTTTACAAAATTACCCACATCTTTCAATTTGGCTTTAAAATTGAAAAACCATGCAAGTGTGAGAAAAAGGAATAGCGTGTGTTCTCTCTTTATTCATGCAATAAAAGATGATCGAACTACAAATGTACTTCCTTTCTATTTTTCACCTTTAGAGGGCATTCCTTGGTGGGAAAAAGTACTCACCCGAAGGGAACAACCCAAGCAGTAACAAGCTAATGCCAAGCTCTTCCAAACTACTATATAAATTTGTGGTTGCGATGAAAATCATGATCAATGGGAAATGGTACATGATAGCTCTCCCCCAATATCTTTATGATGTGTAAAGCCATTTTTCTAAGGGTTGGGAGTCCTCTCAGAAGGAGTTTATCATTGCACCCCTTAAACTAGATGCCCTTATTACAAACCTTTGTGTAGAAGCCAAAAATCCTTAATATTTGTTGATGTTAGGAACGATCATTTTGAAGCCCCCCCACATTTGTACTATTCAATTGTAGAAATAGAAAAATTCCTTTTAATCTCTATATTTTAAGGATTTTGAGATTTGGTTGTCTCGAGAAGTGTGTGCCATGGAGGGGAGCTACTGTCGCCAAATCTCCAACTATATGCATTGTCTAGTGTTTGGAGAAATCCTAGTGGGGATTCAACAAATATAGCCCTTTTCTATCCTAGGGTTGTAATGATTGTGAGTTAGTTTAACACTTTGCTTGGTTTCAAAACAATCCAAAAACAAACATTCACTATCCAAATTTCAAACACTTTGGCTCAAATATGGACTTCTTGAGTTAGCTTTGATGTTACTGCTTATCCTAAGGATTTATCCTTAGCGATTTCTAAATATATTGACATTAATATAAAACCCATATTTACCAAATAAAACATAAGGAAATTATGGATTTAACCTCATGATTTTCATGAAATGGACATTGTGAAAGTTATGATGTTTTTGACATAAACATCTAGTTTGGAAACATAATCAAAGACAAGTGTTTGTGGTAAAATCAATTCACTTAAGCAAAGATAAATTGACAAATTAACCCCACATGACTATTTGGAGACCAATTGCTCCCGTTGAACAACATGATCTTCTAGGTGCTATAATTCAACCAAACTTTGAACTCATAAATGGTGAACAAACATATCTCATTAGTAGTTTGAGAACCTTCACTTTTGAAAACAAGGAAACAAAAACACAGTGGAGAAACACAACCATTTTAGACAAAGAAGAGGAACACACTGATATTGAGTTTGGAAGGCCCCTATTACCACCACCTGCATGACAATAAATATCTTCCTTTCTTCCATAAACTTAAATTGTTTCCACACGATCTCATGAAAAATCAAGATTCCTAAGCCAAAGTCTACATGTCCTCATTTTAGACTTAGGCATCTCAATCCAAAAGCTCTTAAGAAACACCTTCGAGTAGTTCACAAGAAAAAAAACAAATTGGTAGTAAAATTTTACAGACGTGCTTCATGGTATAGTCCAGAATTGTATGCATTCTTTTGGAGTCAAAGTCTCGATATTTTTCATGATACTCAACTCCTCTAAATGATTCATCAAACAATCAAAATCAGTAGGGGAAAATCTCCAACACTCCATTTCAAACATAGGAATCGTGGAAAAAGGTATAGTCAAAAGTGGGCTATAATAATTTACTGCAACTGTTACACTTTTCTGAGAAACTTTTATGCCTGAGCCAGGAGAGCCTGAAAAGGTTTGAACATTCCCATCCATCCTCTCATTTTCTAGAAGTTGAACATTTTAGAGGTCTAGCATCATTCTCACTATCTTAATCTTGTTGAAACAAAGGTTCACTTTACTAGATGATCTCACACAAAGTAAGGATCCCTAAACAAAAGTCAACTAGTCATCACTTTAAACTTAGGCATTGTAGTGAAAAAGCAATCAACAATTGCATTGAGGCACTCTACGAAAACATAAACAAGTTGTTGATAAAATTTTATGAACGCACATTGAGAAAATATCCTGACATGTACACGTTCTTTATGAGCCAAAACCCTCACCTTTTTGAAGATCAACAACTTTTCTAAATCATTGAGTCTTTAGGATTTGTACATTTTAGAGGTCTAGCATCATTCTCACTACCTTGATCTTGTCAAAACAAAAGGTTCACTTTAGTTCAACATTGGGTCAAAGGTTTCACTCAACCCTTCATCAAATTTCATCCTTCGCCTTATCTATCTTTGCAAAATTTCAAATACACCAAGACTTTGGGACTTAAACATCAAACCAACTGCTACCTTAGCTATGTTGGATGTGGAATGTATCCTTTTCCATGCACTTAGTTGAGATAGTTACCATCTTTGAACTAGTTTATCTTGAAGTCCACAATTCTACCCTAAAGATTTCTAAGTTCATTAGCATCCTTTATCCCAACATCAAAACATAAAGCTCAAGTGAAAAGTGTTGTCCTAAAACATTTACAAAGATCACTTCCCGCATCAACCATATTTTCATCCCACAT
Source organism: Sequoia sempervirens (assembly GCA_007258455.2). Lineage (NCBI taxonomy): Eukaryota > Viridiplantae > Streptophyta > Pinopsida > Cupressales > Cupressaceae > Sequoia > Sequoia sempervirens. The sequence continues at coordinate 54,216 of VDFB02269463.1, forward strand.
TATCATCATTGCTCCCAAAAGAATTAGAGCGTCTCTTCTACCTAGGTTTGAGTCAACTAGAGAGTTCAAACATTACAAAAATCAACACAACTCTCCCATAGCTGACACCAAATTTATGGTAAAGACAAGATCACAACACAAGAGAATCATGGAGAAAGAAAAAGTTACGTTTATCTCAAGTGATCCAAATCCTTTAGAATTTGATCCTAGGAGCCATGTTACACCATCACAACAAGCATCATCTCCTTCAAGACCATATGAAACTGAAGACATCACGAACAACCCATTTGAGCTTACTAGAGAATAAATTTTATAACATCAATCCTTTGAAAGTGTTGCTCCCATATCCCTGACATTTTTAGCACAAATTTTAACACAAGATTTCACAACTCCATCACAAGGGTTAAGTCAAACTTACATACCTAGTCTTGCAGCCAACCTTGCTAAAGATTTTGGTCATACCACACCATTTGAAAATAGTAAACTTGTGGGTACTTTTGAAACAAATCCTCCACCTCCACCACCATTTGGACACCTACTTTTGGTGCTCCTCCCATTCTCGAAGATCCAAAACAACTACACACTCTTTTTGAACTTCACTATTCCAACACCACTTTGACATTTTAGGGACATCCTTCTTCATCCACACCTATGAGTACCACAAGTATGGATACCATAATGCAAAGCAGTATAGACCAAGTATCTCAAAACAAAACACAAGGGAATGTGAATACTATATCATAAAATCAACCATCAATGAAAATAGGGACATTTTTATCCAACCCTCAGATGGGTTCATCCATACCATCTACCATTACCACATCATCCACTGTCAATCAACCTTCAAACAATCCCTTTGTTACAAGTTCTATCAATTTTGGGAATACCTTGATCACAAATCCTTTGTTCACATCTCTTGCACAAGGTAATCCTCAAAACATAGGACAAGGGAATCTTTTCAATCAATGGACTCAAGGTCCTAGTGTGTCATTTCCACTACAAAATTTAATGACATCATCTTTTCCACCAGTTCCCTTCTCTATGCCAAATCAATTATGACCTCAAACATACATTCCTCCACCTCATTCTACCATATTACAAGGAATATTAAACCAAGGGAACCATCCACCTTTCACCAACAATCTGCTACTCACTCAAAACATCAATATCCCTAATCCTTCACAAATGTCTCAACAACCACTTGATCCCATATTGCAAGCATATGCCTTAGCCCTACAACAAGCACAAAAAAATTATCAACAAGCCGTACAACAAAAATAACAACAACAAGCCCTAGCAAAAAAAAACATCAAGCTCAACAAGTAGCCCTAGCACAACAACAACATCAAGCTCAACAAGCAGCTCTAGCACAAAAACATCAAGCTCAACAAGCAGCCTTAGCACAACAATAACAACAAGTGGCCATTGCACAACAATTACATCAAGAAACTTTAGTAGCACAAGAAGCCATGCAACAACAATAAGCACAATAAGCAACTTTATTAGCACAACAACTACAACAGGATGAACAACAAACCCTAGTGGCACAACAACAACAAGCTCAATAGCAAGCCTTAGTAGCTCAACAATATGGCCAACAACAACAAGGTTCCTATTATCCTCATATGAACATTGTCAATCGAAATGCATTAGGAACATATTCATCACACCTTCATACACCCCATATAACTCATCTCTCATCCCACCATATGTTCCTCCACCCAATCTATAAGATGATCTAGCATCACAATTGAAAACACTCTCACAAGAAATGCAGGACATTTGCATGGGTAGGACAAACAAACCTCATACACATAACTTATGTCCTTACCCATTTGATTGAAACATAGAAATGATACCATTCCCTCCTAGTTTTGAAATTCCCAAGTTTGAGAAATATAGAGGGAGAGGAAGTCCTGTTGACCGTATCAAAGAATTTAACATCATGTGCATGGAAGTGGCTTACAATGATTCATATCTAATGCGCCTCTTCCCTCGAAGTTTAATAGGTGCTGCTATGGATTGGTTTTCTCATTTTCCTCCTGGTATTATTTTTTTTCAAGAAATCACTAAAAACTTCATCGATCACTTCTCCTTCAATCTTGACATGGACGTTAGTCTAGAAGAGTTGTGCACTCTTAAGAAAAATCCAAGTAGAAACCTTCAGTAATTTCTTAGAATGATGGATACTAAGAGCTAGTAAAAGCAAGTGGCCTCTTCCTGATGAACAACAAGTGGGAATGATTATAGCTAACCTTGATTCAAATCTATCATTCCACTCAAGATGGAAGCTACTACCTTCACCAAGTGGGAAGACTTGAATCAAGAATACGTCAATGAGCAAGATATCTCTAAACTCCTCTATCAAGATGAATGAACCATTCCTATTCTTCCCATGGAAAATGACAAAAAAGGCCTATAGCTAATGCAAAGTATGGGGTATAACAAGAATGAGAAGCTAGGGAAACATGACAATGGTTTATTCAAACCCATCGTACTTGAGAAATGACTAAAAAATCTTGGCTTAGGTTGTACTTCTAGCAAGGTCACACTTATTGGAAAAGGTATTATTGCTAAACGAGTTGAAGCTTCCTCTTGGTCGCCTACATTGCATGATACAACCTTAGATTACTTTCCCCTTGATGTTGCTGACATATTTGAGAATAAAACCCTCTTCATGATATCCATGACATCCTTTGTCTCAAATGACCTACCAAATGAAATACACCTAGTATACCCACAACTCATTGACATGGAAAAACACAAACCACCGGTTCTGAAAATGATGAAGCAATCTCAAAATTCATGGGACTCTGAGACAACTTATCATGGGAAGATAAAAAATTAGGCTTTGACATAGAGCGCGATATAGGGGAATACTATGGGGAGACGATTGAATCCTTCAGTCACAAAATAAATGAAATGCAATTAGCATGCAGATCCTTGAGTGAAAACCACCTAGTGGCACTCTCTGGTCCCAAAATAGTAAAAAAAAGGACACATATGATGGTGAAAACCTCTTTGAGGAACCCAAAGATGAGGGATTTAATATCCCCCTTAGTGCAATGCATCCAGAGAAGTCAATAGTACTAGCAGAAAAGGCTACTCCAGTCAATGCGGGAATAAAAAAACACCTATGATCACTTTTTATGTTGAATCCTTGTTGGACGAAGAACAAAAGAACCTTGCAACATTCCTTAAAGAGAGAAGAGCTAATTTTGCATGGTCATATACAAATATGATAGGCCTTGATCTAGAAGTGGTTGTACATCACTTAGTAGATTATCTTGATGCCAAACCAAGTAGAAATTAAGAAAGATGCACCCTCAGATAGCACTCTTGGTTAAACTGGAACTACAAAAGCTTCTTGACATTGGATTCATCCAACCGATAGATTATCCTAAGTTGGTTTCAAACCTGGTACAAGTCTCAAAACCAACTAGGGGCATCAAAATATGCACTGATTCCAGAGATCTAAACAAGGCATGTCTGAAGGATGATTTCCCTCTTCCCAACATCGATCTTATTATGGATTTAATAGTTGGGCATGAAATTTTGTCGCTCATGGATGGATTTTCAGGCTATAATCAAATCATAATCATCAAAGAGGATCAACATAAAAATTCCTTTACTTTTTCATGGGGAACCTACTATTGGAATGTGATGTCATTTGGGTTGAACAATGTAGGAGCTACTTATCAAAGAGCAATGAACCTCATATTTCACAACATGATCCAAAAAATAGTTGAATATTATGTAGATGATATTTTGGAAAATTAAAAAAAAAAGTGAGCACATACAAGTCCTAGGACCTATCTTTGATAGACTTGAAGAATACAAGGTATGACTGAATCCAAAAAAGTGTGTGTTTGGGGTCACATCAGGGAAACTTCTTGGCTTTATTGTTTCACAAAGAGGGATAGAAATTGATCCAGAAAAGGTAAAATCCATCCCAGACATGGAACCACCACATACATTGAAACAAATGAGAGGATTACAAGGAAGGTTGTAGTCCATTAGAACGTTCATAGCCCAACTATTAGATAAGATTCATCTCTTTTTCATCTTCTCCATAAATGGATAACTTACAAATGGGATGACAAATATGATAAAGCTTTCTAGCAGATCAAGGATTATCTACTAACACCTCTAGTGCTCATACCATCGATACCAAACAAGCCACTAATCCTATACATCTCAACAACACCAACAACACTAGGAGCTCTTTTAGCACAACATGATGAAAATGGAAAAGAAAGAGCCATATACTACTTTAGAAAAACCTTCGTAGGCTATGAGATTAACTATTCACCCATTGAGAAAGCATGCTTAGCAATAGTTTTCACTTCACAAAAGTTTAGGAATTACATATCACACCAAATGAAGCTCATCACAAATATTGATCCATTAAAATATCTGTTATCCAAAGTAACCCTCATAGGATGAATGGCTAAATGGGTAATGATCTTGACAGAGTTTGACATAGAGTATGTGGAGCACAAAGCAATCAAAGGATAAGTGATCACAAACCAACTAGAAAAAGCACCCATCTATGATGAGAACCCTTTAATATCTAAGTCCCTTGATGAATCAGTTTTCCTTATTAATCTCATAGCTCAATGGAAGATGTACTTTGATAGATCATTCACCCAACATGATCAAGAGTAGGCATTCTTTTCATCACCCCTAAGGAGATTTCATCCCAAAGTCATATAGGCTATCATTCCCATGTACCAATAAAATTGCTGAGTATGAAGCCTTGATCACATGTCTCAAGATAGCAATTTAGTGGAAAATACAAGAGATGAAAGTCTATGGAGATCCACAACAGCTTATCAACCAAGTGAATGACGACTATCAAACTAAAGATGAAAAAATCACTCCTTCCAAGAAGATGGTGGATAATCTCAAAGATCTTTCATAGACATAACTTTTGAATAAATTCCTCACATGAATAATAGATCAATAGATGCCATGGAAACAATCAAATCATTAATAGATATGGCGAACAACATTCTCCAATGTGAATTATTGGTAGAAAAACTTCTTGTACCAACTTTCAAAATCCTTGAATTTGGATTCACATGTGTCATTGTTGGTCCTAGATCCCTGTGGTACCATGACATCTTTTATTATCTTAATAGAGGAACCCTTCCATCAGATATCACCCCAAACCTTAGAAAGAAATTTATCAAAAAGGCATCCTAATTTGTGATCCTAGGTGATACCCTTTACCGTTGAAGCATCAAAGGGACATTACTATGATGTCTTAACCAAGAGGAAGCTTTAAGTACCTTAACAGAAGTACACGATGGCATATGTGGGTCCCATTCTAGTAGTATGACATTAGTTAAGAAACTGTTGAGGACATGGTACTATTGGCCAACCATGGAAAAAGAATCTCATTAGTATGTACAAAAATGCATCCAATGTTAATAGCATGGGGATTTGATTCATGCTCCAACTCAAGAATTGCAACCAATGATCACACCATGGCCTTTTTTGCAATGGGGACTTGACCTCATAGGAAAAATCACTCTAACCTCATCTAATGGTCATAAGTTTATCATAACCATCACTAAGTACTTTACTAAGTGGGTTGAAGCCATTCCTATGACCTACATAACGAGGAAGCAGATAGCCAAGTTTATCTTGAATTACCTAATTTGTCATTATGGTGTATCAAAAACCCTCATCTTAGACAAAAAAAACACCATTCAAGAATCAGGATGTGAAAGAGTTGTGCCGAAGATTCAATATCCAACATCGATTCTCTACCCCGTACTATCCCCAAGGCAATGGCCAAGCAGAAGCAACAAATAAAAATATCCTAAAAATCTTAAAGAAAATAGTTAATGAAGCTGGTCATGACTGGCATCTATAGCTAAATACTACTATTTGGGCTTATCAAACCAATATCTGCACACCTATAGGTGCAACCCCTTTCTCCCTGGTCTATGGATGAAAAGTCATCTTGCCTATTGAGGTTGAGCTCCCATCATTGCAAGTGTCACTAAAGAATCTGCTAAATGAGGAAGAATACAAAGTGTCTTGACTAAATGAGCTAGAATTCTTGGATGAATGTTGTCTTGACACCCTTAATCACTTGCAAGTATATCAAAACTGATTGAAACAAATCTATAACAAGAGAATCAAATTTTGGTCATTCTAGGTAGGCAATCTTGTCTTAAAGAAAAAATTAGAAGAACCTTCTGTTGGATCTTAGTTGTGATCATATAGTTTGTCCTTGATGTCAAAATCCCTTTTAGTTGGTTCTCTTTGATGATCAGTCTGAGTTTGGATCTTTATAATTTATTATGGCACTTCTTTGATGTCTCTTGGCTATTACAGAAAGTTATTTGTTATGCTTTAACTTCATGATGATGAGAATTCTGGTTCAAGTTATGAATGCTATCTCTTTGACTAATAGAGCTTGAAAGATGGTTTCTTTGTTAGGATGGTTCTTTTTGCATATAACAGGTATTGGTTGTTTCTCATTTAGGCTTACACATATCGGCATGAAAATGGCAGGGTCTTCCCAATCCACTTTGAAATGTTTGAGTTGCCTATTCGGCAAGACATTTCAAATGTCATGGTGATTGAATTTAACCTACAGGCTGCTTTCGGCGTAACATTAGCATTGTCTTGGCAACCGGCTCAAGAAAGGTTATTTTTGCAAGACTTGTCTTTGGTTTCGGCAACAAAAAAGTGTTCTCTATCAACATATGTTATTCCATCGGTATGTGGTCTTAGCGATATTGGTATGTCACACCGATCAGAGATTAAAATGGATGCATATTGGCAAGAGTTAGGGTTTTTGGAATCGGTCTTGGCGAAGTCTCCCCGACATCACATATGGGATTCACTTCGGCTAGACTTGGAGTATTCGGTTTAGCATCCCAGTGAAAAGGTAATGTCTCCCCGACAAGTGCATGTGGAAGTCTATCGGCGTGAGTTGTGGCTATCGATATAACGTCTTAGCGAGTCCTTCTTGTCTTACCAACTCGTGCTCAAAAGGTTTTATCTATTTTTCAGGAGGAGTCTCACTAAACAACTCTTTGAGAGAACTTCAGCCAAGCTGAGCGGTATCGGGCTGAGGTCTTAGTGATTTCTCTTGGTCTCACCAACTAATGCTTGTGGAAGGATTTTGGAAAGAGGTTTGTAATGTCTTAGCGACTCAGAGTGGATAAAGCATTTCGGTATGACTCATGTGCATCGAAGAAAGGTCTTGGCGAATTTGATTTGTTACACCGACCGAAAACATAAAGGTAGTCTCTTCAGTAAGAGCTAGGGTTTTCAGCGAGAGGTCTCAGCTAGTGACCTTCAGTATCACTGATGAAACATAAAGGGACTTGATCAGCATAAGATCTAGATTGGATCAGTGACACACAAGTGGATGAAGACTTTTAGAAAGAAATGGTGTGCTCTACAAGAGGTCTCCCCGACTTTGATATGTCTCACTAATGGAATTCAAAAGGACTTTATCGGTGTGAGTTTTGTTCTCTCTTGGTGATCTGAGGTGAATTTAGGGTGTTTTGGTATAACGAAGATATCTATATGAGGTCTCCCCGAAAGCGATATGTCATGGTGATAGGAATGAAAATGTGAGCTTTCTGTAAGACACAGGATGCTCTATGAGATGTTACCCCGACTACACATTGTCTTGGCAAAGGCAGATGAAGGACACATCTCAGTGTAAGTGTGCTCTTGTCTTGGTGACTTGGAAATGATAAAGACTTTCGGTATGACTCAAGATTTCTAAGAGAGGTCTCCCCAATGACGGTAAGCTATAGTGACAAATACAAGATAGAAGGCTCGTCGACAAGAAAAATGATATGTTATGGTGACAATGTGTATCAAGTGACCTTCGATGAAACATAATCTTGGTGGTATGACTTCTCCCTGACTCTGTTGTGTCACAACGACAAATAGAATGATGTATCGGTGAGAGAACCATTATGTTACAGTGACTTATAAGGGATAAAGTCTTTCGGTGAAACACAACGAAATCTACAAAGCATCTCCCCAACAGTAGGATGTCACAATGACAGATAGAAGGATACATTTGGTGAGAGAACCTTTAGGCTACAACGATAGCGAATGAATAATACTCTAAGGAAGCCTATCGACGAGACATGATGTATTCGTTATGTGTTCTTCCCGACTCTGATGGCTCTTGGTGAAAGCGATATCTAAAGGGATTGTCTGGCAATTTAATTGCCTTCGACAGAACTATATGATTGTCTCAACGAATAGTTACGAAGACTCAAAACTCTGTGGTCATCATCATGGATTAGAATCAAATCTCAGAATGGTTACATAATAGGATATTCATTGAGTTTCTTTTTGAGCTGTTGCGTTTTTGATTTAATGAATTTTTCTAAATATAGTTGCATATAGACTTCTTTGGTTGGTATCAAATCTCTGGCAAGATATTCTCTGATATTTTAGAGGTTATGATTTTTTGTTAGTAGGCAGACATGGCTTTGATGAAAATATTTCAGTTACAATTTGAAATCTCCTGACTCAGCGCAGAAATTAAAGCTTTTTGGATATGCATTACTCTGATTTTTACCATCATCTATAGATCATCATTATCCAGCTTCAGATTCTAAAAATAGCAAGAGAGTTTAAGAATCTTGTGAAAAACGCTTGTTGAAAATTTCTTGATAACAGACATACTTGAAATGTATATAAAAACTAGTGTTGAAAACTGTGGAGTTGCTGGCCTACAATTCTAAGAGATAGTTATTTTGGCCGTAATCAAGAGAGGGAATTGGATGTAATACTGGGATATTGTTCCTAGAGTATTAGAAGCAGAGTGTTAATGAACTTAACTATAAACAGAGAGATCCTCTGATATATTATTATTGTAATTTTGAAATCTGAGTAAGGGGTTGGTGCTCCTTGAGATTGGTGTCTCTAAATGAGGGGTTGGTGCTCCTTGAGTGAGGGGTTGGTGCTCCTTGAGTTGGAGCTCAGAAATTAGCCTATAAGGCATTGTTAAAAGTGGTTTTGAAGATTAAGCCAGTAAGGCAGTTTAGGAGTGGTTTTTATACCCTAGGAGGGTTTTCCACTCGACAAAATCTTGTGTCTCTTTGTTCTTCTGTGTGCTCAATGTTTTTCTGTATTGTTGTTGTTTCAGTTCACTGTTGGGTTTATTACTTTTCTCAATTCTGTTTATGAATGATTACATTCAACTCATGAATGCATTAATCAGAATAATATTGAGATCAAATTTGAGCTATGTTTTTGAATATGAGAAAATTGGTCAAATCTGTTAAGACACTGATTCACCCACCCCTCTCAGTGTCATTTTAACTCCAACACCTTCCAGATCAAGATAGCAAAGGAAGTTTCAGCCTAACTGGTTGGGTCCCTTTGTCATCATAGCAAGTTATGGATCAGGAGCATACCAACTATCAACCCCTAAAGGTGAATCCTTTCAAGAGCCAATCAACAACTTGCATCTCAAAAAGTTTTATGCCTAAACATGAAGGGTGTAAATCAAAAAATACAAAAAAATAAAAAAATGATCAAAATCTGAAAAAATGAGAAAAAAGATTGAAAAAGTAAAGAAATTTTTTGTCCTCTAGTGAAAACCACTTCAGTGGCACTTTGGACAAGTACCTTTGTGAAAACTTGGCAAACAGGTACCTTGCATAAATAAAGAATCTCCATCTATTCTTTTGTTGTTTTGGCCTATCATTCTTTTCATCACCATTCATCCCTTATCCTTGTCCTTATCATGGCTTGTCATTGTAAGGTATCATGAACTCTTTAGCACTACTTTGAATATTCCCAAGGTCAGTATGTCCTACCTTTATTGAAGTAGGCTAACATATCACATTGGGGGAATTTCATTATATGTCACAATTAGGTTCTTGTATATCTTGAGGTCATAGGACATCTTATTAGAAAACACCAAAAACATTCATAGAATCTTATCAGAAAATCCCAAAAACATTCATAAAATCTTATCTAGAAAAATCTAAAAAGATTTGCAAAATCCTGTACAACTAAAATCCAAAACATCTAGAAAACATCAAAACCCTAAAAAGGCCAAACATTGAAAATCAAAAAAAGAGTCCCCTTCTCAAACTACGTCGTCTCTGAGCTTGAACGTAGGCAAGGCTATCACTGATGTGCCCCCAAGATACCCTAGGTTAGTCCTTTAGCAGTCCGTCGTAATTAACTATTGTCTCTCGTCTGTTCATATCTTTGTCTTGTAAATAAGTTGAGTTAGTCAAACTACGTGGTCTCTGTGTGTATAACATAGGCAAGGCTAATATTTGATCAGCCCTTAAGGCCCCTAAGATAGGTATTTAGGTTAGGTTCTTGGTTGAAACTCAGAAACTCTCATGAAAACACAAAAACATCCAAATATTCAGAAAACTCCTAAAAATTTGTAAAACTATTGAAAAAACTAAAAACATCCAAATATTTTGGAAAACACAAAAGCATTCAGAAAATGGAAAAAAAATAAAAATTCAAAAGACCTAAATAGCCTCAAAACATTCAGAAAACCCTAAACAACCTCAAAAAATCCAAAAATACTAAACATTCATATAAACTTCCAAAAAGACCAAAAACAACCTCAAAACATTTTCAAAATACCAAAAACATTGAAATATTCTAGAAAATACAAAATCCCATCCATCCCATCTCGCTTTCACCCGTAATAAACTTTCACCCATAATAAATGATCGTCACCTTCACCCTTTGGTGAAACAAGTAGAAAACAAGTATAACAAGTCGTAAAGTGTGAGCCCAATTATGGAAATATAAAGTTTAAACCATAGGTAAATACACCAGTGAAGTTTATAGCAAAAACTCATCTTAGCATCATTGTCCTAACATCAAATAATTCTTTGATCAACATGTCCTAGGATGTATCTTTCCTATGATGGATATTAGTATCAGATATCACTTTAAGCTAAACTTAAACTAGGTAGGAGCTATAGATAACACTGACTATTTGTCTTTGATCTTTTCTTATGACTTGTCTTAATGACCCATTCCAAGGACCTCTCAATGATGTCTAAACAAAATGATTTAGAGAGAAAGGAATGGGGCATCAATCATTATTTTTCGTTTGCTGTGCTTGTGGATACTCTCGTAAAATAATCTTGGCGCATACTTGTTTAGTTGTGTGTGTAGACACTAAAAATTGTCCCAGGCCTGTGACTCTAATTTTCATCATAATTCTAATCTTCTTTTTCATAATTAAATGATGTTAATTGTTTAATTATTTTCTAAAGTCATTTTTCCTCTATTAATTAAATAACTTTATTTATTTAATTAATTCATTCTTACCTTTATTCTTCCTTGATTAATTAATTACATATTATTTATTTAATTATGTCGCTAATTAAATCTATCCTTTGTTAAATAATCATTTTGAATTATTTAATTAATTCCTATCACACTTTTGACTATAATTAAATAATCACTTTAATTATTTAATTATTCTTTAGCCTTTTCTATCTTTAATTAAATAAATCTTTATTTATTTAATTTAATCCAAAATCTTGAATGCTAAATTAAATTATTATTTAATTCATAAAAGGGTTTATCCATGGCATATTCCTCTGTGATTAGATAATCTCTTTGTTATCTAATTAGTCATTTATCACTTATGTCTAGATCTAAATTGATCATTTAGTTATCTGTGATTTAATAATTGATTAACCTTAACGAACAAACTTTTTGTGTTAATCAGTCTGTTATCTAGATTTATTCTTATCTTTTACATGCAAACCTTTATTAATTAAATAACTTTAATTATTTAATTAATTTATTCTCATCTTCTATCTATTTCAATCTTTATCTTTACATGCAATCTTTATTCTTTTGTGTCTCAAACAGTTTCCGCTAAAGATTAAATTATTATTTAATTTAATCTCCACCATTTATGCTTTATCACTTATACTAATCTTATTGCATGTCACATATTTTAATCTTAATCATCGATTTATCTTTCAATCTAAGCCTGTCATTCAAAAATCATATTTTCTATAAATTGGCTTTACCTTCATCATTATTACTCCTGAAATCTTATGAGTTTTGGAAGCAACTTTTATAAATCTTCAATGTTTTTCTATTAAAACTATCATGAGGCTATACTTGCATACTTAAGAGAAATATGAAGGAAAATCATACAATGGTGAAATGGAGAAGTGCAATGAAGGTGATCCATGGAATGCATAAGGGGTTTGGTGAGATCATTCCTTTGTTTATGCTTTATATTCCATTGTTCTTTATTATTAGCATAGGTTTAGTTTGAGTTTATTCTTGTACTACTAATTTGTGAATTTAACCTATGCTACAAATGGTGAACCTGACTTGAAGACATGGTCTTAAAAAAAAATTGTAGAAATTTTGAGTTTTTGTAGGAATAGGTATAGTTCAGTGCATCTAAGGCACAAAACAACGCTATTTGATCTCGTGAATCAAATATGAAGAATCAAACGTTGCATCTGACATTTCGTGATTCATTTGTGGCTTCCTATGATGCATTTGACTAGTAAAAAAAATTCTTCCTATGACACATTTGACTGGTAAAGAATAATTTTCTAATTTTAGAAATTTTGAGTTTTCATTTTAATAATTGCAGTTTTTCATCATGACTAATTCATAGTTTGCAACATGTGATCTTGTGGAGTTAATATAGTTTTTGCAGGATGATTCATAGAAGACAAATATACAAACTGTGTTTGTAGGACAATTGACGAAGACAAAAATTCAAACTTCTAATGTGTGGTCTTGCAGGATGCTTGTCAAAGGTTCATTTTGAAACAAATTGTCTGATTAGATTAGCTCATATCTCATTTAGTGCTTAAAATAAATCATTGTTCTCTGTGTTTGGTGCATTCGTACATTTTGTTAGATTAAAAACCTATTCAATAATAAAACTATCCTCTCCCCTTGCACACTTGTGCGATATTGGGTGTAAGAGAAATTATTATTGACTCTAGGATTGGGATTTCCTTGGTGGGAAAATGTACTCACCCCAAGGTGACTCAAACCGGAAATGAAGCTAAAGCCAAGCTACTCCCGACTAGTATAGAAATATGAATGCTAATGGAAAACTTAACATTACAAGTGCAGATTTGTTATGTAGAAAAGTTAATCTTGCCTCACACATAGCCACCTAAATGGGTGCCCTTATTAAAAGCTATTTATTTTTAGATTTACCAAAATCCTTCTATTTGTTGGTGTAAGAGGTCGGACCTTTGAAGCCATCCCACATACTTGTGATTTTTAGTAGAGATGAAGAGTTTGTCATGGGAGATTCATGAGAACTCGAAGCTTAGATGACCCATAGAAGTGAGTGTTGTGGAGGGGTGCCAATGTGGTAAAGCTTCTAATCATCTACTCTGAATAAGTGTGGCTAGAGAAATCCAAGTGCGAACTCAACAAATATTGTCCTTGCTAGCCATAGAAATCATACTTGTCTATTTGGGTTTAAACATTTTCATGTCAAAATTGAACCAAAACAAAGTGTTCTCTGATTGTCTTCTATTATCCAAAATTTGATAAAAATTAGACTGAGTCAAAACTTGCAAATTTACAGTAAATTGTATCTACCATAAAGAGTTGCATTTGATGTTATGAGTCGCATATATCAACCATAAACTCACATCTGTCAAACTGAGCACATTTGTATACCAGAAAGTTGCATTTATAAAATGGAGTCGCATCTATATACCAAAAACTTGCATCTTTCATACTAAGTCGCATCTGCCAATTTGAAAACTGCATATGCTATTTTGAGTCACAAGTGTCAAGCCTACATTTGCTATTCTGTTAAATTGAAAACTGCATCTGAACACCTCTATGATGCATCTGATCTAATGAGCTGCATTTGAATTGGAATAACGCATCTTCCAATCACAGACCTAAGACATAGTTTACTAGTAAACTACATATGACATTGAAAACCACATCTATTCATTTATGTGACACATCTATCAACCTAAACCACAATTGCCTAATTACTAGAAAAAAAATTTCACTGTCATAGTCCAAGGTCAAATAGTCAAAACTAGTCTCTGATTATCCTTTCATAGTGATCTCTAAATATAAACTAGAAAGATTTGCTCACATTTTTCATGATTGCATCCTTTAGGTATCATTTAACCATAGCAATAGATATAATAGTTACATTTAGATCAATCAGACTTTTAGAACAATCACCTCTGCAAATTTCAAAATAGGCCAACTTTCCATAATTTGGATAAACCTTTGCTTCAATGAAAATTGTCATTGAACCTAGTCCTTGTCACAATTATAGTCATTTGTCATCTTGGTGAGTCTTTCCAATTCATTAGTCTAGTTTGGGAACTAACTTTATCTCTTATTCTTAGTCTTACAAAAGGTTCCTTGACAAACTAAATCAAAGCCTTGATCAAACTTTAGATGGTTGGTAACCTCTTTTCAAATCTTCAAAAATTGATTACTTTTAAAAGCTTGACTATACTTTTGCATACTTAGACATAGTCATTTTAGGATAACATCATTTTAGAATTTCCTTATTTTCCAAAAAAGAACAAAAACATAGTTGCATTAGCATTCATTCCTTATATCCAAGAAAATCCAAAAACATAGACTAAAATCATATCAGTCATAGACATAGTTTTGCATCATCCACATTTTGAGCACATATTACATGGTTGAAACAAGGTCCGAAAGGAAACAAAGAGAAATGGTTGATCCACAATAATTTATCAATCCATTTTCAAATCCCCTATCAGGGACATCCAGACCACACAAAAAATTATTGGAAAAATTAATCACTAGATACCAACAAGGACACATTGTAGTTGAAGACTTAGACATTGCTACACAAGACCCAAAATTTTCCTCTTTTGTAGATAAATACTTGGCACAAGATCCTCAACGATATCTAGTAAAATTGTTAGTAGAAGGTGCCACATTACCTGTTGGATTTGACATTCACACATTACAAACTTCATCTACGTAAGGGAAAAACATGATGACATCTAGTGCCTCTATCCTCAAGTAACTGCAACTATGCCATTTGGAGTACCTACACAAAGTGCCACAACAATACACACATCACCATTTGGTACATCAACCATGACACAAGGCCTTAATTTTACTGTAGGGGCATCATCGTCAAATCCCTTTGGCACCAATACTGGAAGAAAAAGGCCTAAAGTTGGCACAAACACGACAAATGATATTCCAAGCATCAACATCACTAGTGCCATACCACAGATAGGGGTATCACAAATAGGAAACATACCTTTCATCCAACATGGAAGCCAACCTAATCCATCACAAAACGTATACATTCCCAATCAACCAACATCAAACCAAAATCCACCCTTCATTCCAACACTAAACCAAAATTTGTCACAAAATGTTGGATTCCAAAAAACTTACATAGACCCCAACAATCCAACCAACACATCATTGACACAAGTGGATGTTCTACAGATGCAAATGCAAGCCCTTCAACAACATATGGATAATATGGCAATGTCTAGCAAGAAGAATTTTTCAAGAAAAGACTTATGTCCATTTCACTTTGACAAATCTTTATACATGATGCCTTTGCCACATGGATATGTTATACCAAACTTGCCTAAGTATAATGGGAAGCATAATTCTGTTGAACATATAAGGGAATTTTCCAAAAATTTCATAGATGTTGCATATGACACCACATATCTCATGAGACTTTTTCTGTGAAGCCTTATTGGAATAACACTTGAATGGTTTTCTCAACTTCCATATGGTATAAGATCATGGGGTGAACTTGCTGAAAAATTTATCGAACATTTTTCCTTTAATATTGAATATGAAATCACAATAGCATCCTTATGTCACACTACACAAGATGAAGGAGAGAACTTTATCACCTTCTTCTAGAGATGGAGGAGTCTAGCTAGTTGATGCCTTGTTGAAATACCTAAAAAGAAAAAGGTCACCATATTCCTAGAGAACCTCAATTCAAAATTGAGAAGTGATGTAAGAGTACACTATTTCACTTCTTTTGTGGAACTAGTAGAAAAGGGTATCATACTTGAAAATAATCTCATTAAAAAAGGTGAAATCAAGATGTCAAATAGAAATCCAAATGCTTAGAACACCCCTAATGATAGGAACAAATTTTGGCCTCGAAACAAGAACATAACCAATGATGGGATTGTTGATACTAAAACCCTACAAGCAGGACCAATCATTACACTTAGAGGACACAAACCCTCTAACAAAACACTTAACAATGTTGATCAAACTACCAATGATGTCCAAAAACTACTGTATTTGACTCCAAATTTTGATGAAAGTTTGTTGAAATAACGACAAACTATTGTTGGAATTCCAATGAAACAGTCAAATAATTTTTGTAGCTAGTTTTTTGTCGCTTTCATGACCAACTTTTAAATGTTAGAATATCGACAAAAAATTTCATCTATATAGCGACGAAAAAAAACCACAACATAATTGGCATGCCTCTTCCAAAGTGTTGAAACAACACCAAAAGTTCATCGCAATTTTGACAATATGGGCAAGTCATTATGATGAAAAAATTCATGGAAAGTATAGCAATTTCATTGGACGTTTTTGGTGGTTTGTCGGTTACTTTCGTCAAAATTTCGATGAAACAATGCAATTTAAAAATAAATAAAAATAAATAACCACAACACAATTGGCATGACTCTTCCAAAGCGTCGAAATAACACCAGAAGTTTGTCACAATTTTGACAATATGGGCAAGTCATTACAACAAAAATTTTGTTGCAAGCATAGCAATTTCATCAAACATTTTTGGTGGTTTGTCAGTTACTTTCATCAAAATTTTGATGAAACAATGCAATTTTTTTTAAAAAAATTATTCATTCAAATGCAGGCATTCTTTCCTTTTCCAATGTTGCTTAATTGAATTATATAACATAATTATATTTAATCACATAATCTTAAGGTGCTCAATATTTGAATCTATGAATTAGTTGTATCAAGGAATGCATTTCCAACAAGAGAATGAATGAAACATGGAGTGGATGACATACTTGAAGTATTGCATCTATAGATCAAGCACACAGATGAAATACAATAAGGTAGTGGATTTCTTTAGCCAATTATCAAATCACACACTTGTCATAGTGCTAGACTTGCACAGTAAAAACTTCTCTAATTAGGACCTTTGCATGCTAGATTGAGACTTTAAATAGACCTACACCATGTTTTCCCAAAGTAAATAGGCGAGTGAGTTCCATTTGGTTGGCAATATTCTTTTCAAGCTTAGACATCTTTTTGTTCTAGAGAACACACCTCAACAAAGACTCATCACAATGGTGTACTATTCAAAAAGAATTGCACATTTATGGATTACCAAGATACAAACAATGGGGCTACATCAACATTTCTATTTGCCTCATATGCATGTAGACATTGAGCACCATATCAAGTCCTTTGTTCCCTATCATATCACCAATCCCACAAATAGGAAGCTGAGGATTCAAACACCTCTACTAGTATTGAAAATGCCTTGAGCATCTATTAGTATTGATTTTATGAGTAGATTCCCTATGAAAAAAATACCAAAATGAATCTACTTATTATAGTTGTCAAGTTTTCAAAAAGTGCCATTATGGTTGCTTGAAAGCAAAACATCACTACACAAGATACCATGTGCCTCTTCATTTATGTTTGGATTCATTTCCAACTATCAACATTCATTATTTTTTAGTACACACATTTTGTTAATCCTTGTGTGAGAATTCAGATACACAACTAGAGCAATCCACAACATATCATCCATCAACAAACAATTAGACAATGGTAGTCAACTATAATTTCTTAGATTAAGTGGGCATTTATTGTTATAAGTATCCACATACTTGGGGTGGAAATATACTTTGCATTAAACATGCTTATAATAGATCTCCACACAAGTTTATGAGGTAAAGTCCTTTCTAAGCATGTCTTGGGTTTTAGCTTGTGACACCCTTGGACATACCTACTACACACCACCTCATGTGAAATTTGCACAAATAAGAATAAGAAACAAATAATGCATATATATTTCAACGCATCCAAAGTTTTCACAAAGAAATACAATAGATTCTCTCTCACCAACAACAAAAATACAAAAAGCACCATGACACTATGATATGGGCCTCACATCGTTTTGCACTTAATTAGTGAGAACATTTTTATTTTCAAACTTTTGTAGTACCTAGGACTTCACATAGTATTTAATGTGAAATTACTTAAGACATACTTTCCTCTTCTTAAACTAGTGGCAACTTAACATCCTTCAAACTTGGATCCTAAGCACTTTTGTGCATTTGCACAAGGTGAGATCATATAAATAACCACAACAAACACATGTAAAGGTTCACATCATCTATTCAAATTGTCTAAGGTTGGGTTGTATGCAAATCAGGAAAAGTTGTACAATGTTTAGTAGCTCTATGTTCAATTTTTATAGCTCACTAAAGTCATGACATGAGAAATCACTTCTCAAGAAAGGTGAATGACCAATGCAAGCCTTACGAAACTTTGCGTGTGCCTTGGCAACAATTTGTATTAATGAACATGATTTAGTAGTACTCTAAGCTAGCATGAAAACTTCAATAACATTATATCCACCCTACATTATCATCACCATCACACATGACTTGTTGCACCTTTGTCCACTACCTAGTAGATCCATGTAAGGATTTTTCCTTTAGCCATGAGATTGGAAGGGAAACTATCAAGAAACTCAACCACCAAGTAGTCGGAAGTTCAAAAAAATAAAAAATAAAAAAGAAAAAAAAGAAAAAGTAGTTGGAAGTTCACATAGTATGAGACATGAATAGTTTATAATCATATTGTAAATGTATCCATTAGATTTTTCTCATTGAAGGATGGATACTAAATAATTTAGGCAAACCAATTTGATGTCTTACTACTTTTGGTCATGGGAATTCTCATTCATAGCCTTATTAATGTAACATCCAATTATACCCTATACATTTATATTTGAATAGAAGTAGTAGGTAATTGCTGAAAAATTTCTGTTCTCTTTCAATTTTGTTAGAATAACTATGTTTTATGTATTTTGGTACATGATATGTAAATTTGTCTTTTCCAAAGATTGGTTTGTCCCCTAAACCACCTAGACATTATCAATTATTACCATATCAATTTATCTTGCACTCTACAAGTGATAATTATGAATGAGTGGTTTTAGTAAAGAGAATCAATGAAATAGAAGAGGGAAGACAAGACAATCAATTGTCTTAGTAGAATACTAGTTTAGGTACTCCTAGGTATTTATGACTACTAGAATAGGTCATTAGTTGATCAAAAGATAGTATAGTCCAAGCATAAAGAGGCATGACAATAAAATAGACTGTGAAAGAAAAGGTATGCAAGTGTAGGGTATAAATATGATCAAATGACTAGTGATATGTTTGACATGACAAAGATTGAATGGGAAATCTACAAGTCTCAAGAGGGAAGATGATTCAAGTCACATCCAATGTGATTAAGACAATGACCATGAAGAAGGAAAGTGGCAATGGTTTATGGCAGTCCCCTTACATTGAAAAGGGTGCAGATATTATTCAGTGGATAGAGTTAGCTCCCACAATAAATTGTGTGCAAAGAGAATTATCAAATACCTTATGCATTAAACCCTAGGATTTGTAAGAAGGTGAAAATTAAAGGCAATCTTATGAAATGAAATACAAAAGGAATAGCATTGAGAGAACAAATGCAATAAAATGGATCATAGAACATGAGTCATAGAGCATGAAGTTTTTGTGGAAAGACTTGTGCCATGAAATTTTTGTGGAAAAACTTGGAGGCATGAAGGATATGAGGACATGAGTCTTAGGTTTTACATGCTAAATTTCAATACATGGAAAGTGATTAGTCAAAATCTTCAATGATGGATAACAATCACCAAGATAGTCATGATGATATTCCAAGGCTAAAAGATAAATACTGAGTGACCTTGTGAAGTTGAAAGGATAGTTTGTTATGACTAATAACCTATGACAATGGCATGATTTAAAGAGGACAGTCATGAGCATTGATATTCATGAGGAAGAAGCAATACATAATGTATGATGTAACAAAGGGGCAGCGTTATGGCAGAATACTAAAGATATAGAGTTTTGATGAGAAATCACAAAGGGGTCAAATCTCAAGGAAAAATAATGACAATCAACTAACAAAAGATTATTTTCACAAGGGAAATAATAGTAATGAGGGTGCAAAAAAATCAAACACCATGAATAAAACCTAGGATAGTCATAAATGTCTTCAAGAGATAGTTATTTTAGAAAATTTAAATGGTAGTGACATTGTGAAGTTGAAAGGATAGTTATACTGAATTTGGATAGTGATTAATGACTATAAGTTATGACTGTGTTTTGTGCCCAATAGGTCTCTTTATGACTGTGTTATAAGGGTTTTGACTATGAATCATGATGAAAAAACTCAAGAGCACTAAAGGATTGTCATATTAAATGTATGACGTCAATGGGCACAAAAGAGGAGTAGAGAATAGACCTAGTAGGCATGAAAGAGAAAATTCCAATATTTAAATGACACTCAAATCGATTGCTCAAAGAAGAAAATCACCATACATATAAAGGGCAGTCACCTAGAAGGACTATCAAATAAGGGTAGTAAAAGATAGTCATGCAAATGGTAGATTCAAAGGATGACAATCCACAAGCATTTCAAACAAGTATAGTGACAGTCCCCCTCACCAAGTGAGAAATGATGGAAATAGTTCAGAGTTTTCAAGAAGATGCCAAATCATGAGAGGTAGAAAATTATTGAAAAAACAATCAATAATCAATAAAGGATAGTATTAACAGTTAAAACAACATATGAAAATATCAATAAAGTGGACTATGAGATGAAAGATCAACAATGCATAGTGATTTGATGAATATAGGTGACAGTGCTAAGACAAAGGAATAGTCAACTAAATGTAAAGTCAATGGTCATTCAACTTAGGGAAATCATAAAGATTACAAAGGCTTATTATGCTTATGATCATAGATATGAATTTTTAAACAATCCAAAAGACTATCCTGTGCCCTTAGCAAAGGTTATGACTGTGATGTATTTTCAACAGTTTTATGCACTGTGAGTCTCTAATGGATTGGTAGACTATGGTTTATCCTCCATGGGTCTTTATGAAATATGTTTACCCTTAGTAATGTATTAATGATTATTATCCTTTTTGTCAAGACAAAGAGTAATGACTGAGATTGAAGCATTATGACAGTGTGCTAGTTATGGTTGTGGCTTAACAAGTGTAGATTTTGGTATGGAAGATAGTAAGTTGAATGAATGTAAGTAGAGAAATTTTTGCATACTTGTAGATGGTACAAAATTTCATGATTTAGTGGAAGCCTCCTATCAATAACAAGATCCAAATATCTATTTATCTATCTCAATCGAGCCTCTAAACCCTTCAAAGATATCAATTATTCCACTAACCTGTTATGCACAAAAGTCAAATTTTAGAGTTATGTCACCACTAAAAACAAAAGAAACAAAGCTTTGAAACCAAATCCACACACAACACAATGTGGTATTCATACAAATCCATAAAAACAAACTAAACTCAGAACATTGGAATGGAAACAACTTCAAATTATGATGCAGAGCATGGATTCATTTTACTCAACTGGAGGCACATTTCACAATAATGGGTTCTTCATCTAAAACATCTATATACGGTTCAAATAGTAAAGAGATTGATGGAAGATAGAGGAATTAAAGAGATACTTGGATGTAGTTGGATTGAAGGCCATAAACTGGTACATGTTTTTTGTGTAGGAGACATATCACATCCATAAACATGGCAGAGCTATGCAACGTAGGAGAAATTCGCTTGGAAAATGAAGGCATCGAGGTATAAAGAATCATTTTTCTGCCACCATAGTGAAAAGTTAGCACTTTCTTTTATCTTTTCATATTGGTTTGATGGTTCAAATGATGCATTTCTCATATTGAAAAGTGCATTACCTTATTGAGCTTCTCTTTGTTTCGAGAATAGTTTAATATTCTCTACTTAACAGGGCCAACCACAAAATGGTGGAAGCTCATTTGGCCCCTCCCTCGCTCACATCGCTCTCAATTCCCCATACCCAATCATATAAAATTAATCATTCATTCATCCATTAATAACATATAACATTCATTCATTAATATATAACATTCATTCATTAACATATTCACATTCATTCATTAACATATAACATTCATTCTTTTAGTTTTTACATATTATCAAAAATATGGTTGTCATAATATGATTACAATCACTTTTTCTTTTCTTTTTTGTAGCTAAAAAAGAACTGGAGTATCATTTTCTAAATCATTTGTCCCCCCTTTAGTTTTCTACACTATGCTCGTGATCTTAATGTATGCTTAGTCGTGTACTCACGATGTGGAGGCCGCTTTAAGGGGGGTCTGCTGCAATAACAAAGAAATGTTAAATTGATATGTTTTATTATTATTGTTACAATTATTTCATTAATTAAAAGAAAATTAGAGTGGTTCTCTTTACCTGTGGGGCCACATCATGTTCCTAATCTTGTCTTATAGCCTCATGCTCAACATGATGAACACCCCTAAATCCTAAGTTGGAGTTGAAACATGAAAGGTTACATTAATTAATACACCAATTGCAATTAAATATGTTTAAAAGAACATTAGAGTGGTCCTCTTTACTTGATGGGGTCACATCATGTTCCTAATCTTCTCTAGCCTGATCATGCTCAATATGTTGATCATGCTCTACATGCTCTAAAGTTGAAACATGAAATGTTACATTAATTAATACACCAATTGCAATTAAATAAGTTTAATTGTATTAATCCATACTGCATTTTGTATAGCACATGAATACATCCAGTAGCAAGATGCACACCATGACCTTCATCTACAGGTTGTAATCCACCCTCACTAGGACACATTCCAATGTCATGTGTAGTATTATCATTGCTTGCCTGTTTAAAAAAAATAGGCATATAATTACTTTGCGGTGGAAATTAATATTGAATAGATTGCACAAGTATTCAATTTTAAATAAACTTCATTGAGTTTATTTACCCACATGTCAAATGCAGTGGAAGATTGTGTTTTCCCAATTAAGACTCTTAAGTGTTTAGCCATGACTCCATAGCCTTGCTGGAAGGAAATCTTTAGGTCCTCTTCTGTGGGCACTCTGTTGAACTAAGAGCCCTACATTTTTGGATAAGATCATGAATTTTGCTTCTATGGTGTAATAAAACCAAAAAAAAATTCAATTTATTATTTGGATGCAATATTTCATTTATTGATACTTACAATCCATGCAACTAATTTCATATAACCACTAGAGCCAAGTTTGTGATGCCCGTGTTTTTCTAGTCTTGCCTTTGTTGCCTTCAATGTATTGAGTAACCTATGAAAAGTTTGAAATATGTTAGATTATGTAAAAAGAAAGAGTAATCAGTATATAATTACATTGTTGATAGTATCACATACCTTCCTTGGCCTAGTGGTGTCTTTCCTTTTTTCTTTTTAGCCTTCTCCTTTCCATCCAATACCAGGTCCTTCCACTCCCTCTTTGGAATCATGGGGGGATGCTCGTACTTTTTTTTCTTCTCTAAATGTGACCTATATTGGTCCCTCACATACTTTAGATAGGTACCAATTTTCTTAAGGACCTTGGTTTGGTTGAATGTGTTATTACCGAATAACACAACTAAATGGTTAATGAGCTCATCTTTTAAATCTTTATTTTGGGCATCCCATCGTGTACATATGGTGGGACTGAAGAGCTCCAATATAATATCATTTAAATTTTTATAAAAAACATCATTTCCAACAAAATGATCATGGGATCATTAGTCTAAAAACTGTGATCAATAAGTAATTTTCAATTGGATTATATATAACAATAATTAGAACATTTTAAAGTACTTGGGACCTTCTCTATCTTTATGGGAACAAAATCTTCGGTCACCACAAATGTGGCCAACAATGTTCCCATACTAGTAATATGTAAAGATCCAGGAAATGCTACTAAAAAATACCAGTACTAGTGGCCGCTACATCCCCAAGTACATGTCTTGACGCATGTTCTAACATGTGTTCACTGACAGAGGGTGCACTACCCAATGTCTGCATGCTATGTGTTGCCAAAATTTTAGTTGACAATATAGAGATAGATGATGAGGTCAGATGATGTGATGTATGTGCAGGAAGATCAAGATTGACACTTGTACCAAACCCTACTCCCTGGGCAACACCTGCAATACCTTGATCATGGCCAACAACATCATGAGGACGCAAAAAATCTTGTAAAAACAACACATATTCTAGTTCATGACATAAAAGAGTACAAAATATAAAACCATGAATGGACTTATGTTATAATTAAAGACCTCATGACAACTTACTTGCAAGTTCCGTGCTCTCTTAGTCAATATTTTAATCCTTTATCTTATCTCATCTATTTGAGGCAATATGAATAACAACTGAAGGATTTCTTCATTGCATCTTTTTTTGGGTCTTCCTTATCATATCTAGAGGGTTTGTGGAATATGTGATGTCATCATTGCATAATAGTGATTGCACCTCCCTATGGATGCTCTCCTCTACTACTTGTGCCTTTCCCTGATTAGCCGACTGCAACAAGAATATTAAAAACATTATCGAAATTAACCCAATAAACTTATGAAAAAAATAATAATCAAACATTTTCCTTGTATCTAATTTGTACAATTAAAATGAGGTAAACTTGTTGGGTAGAAGTGCCTGAAGATGCATTGCGATCTGTGCTCTAGGTTAGAGCCTTCCCCGTATGATCAATGTCTTGCTGTGACAAAAATTAAATATAAAAAAACATTACCAAAATGAAACCAATAGACTTACAAAAAAAACATAATAATAAAATGGTATATTGGAGTCATTAATTGGAGGTTGGGTAAAATGGCATATAGTATGTACCACCCCCATAGTAACTATGTTTGTATCTATGTGATTCAAATTGTAATCGATTAGCAACTCTTCCCTTGTAGTTATTAATTTTATTGCACATATGAATACACGGTTTCCCTTGTGCACCTCAAATATGCAATTGGGTTGCTTATTTTTTGACCCAAGTCGTGTACTGTTTATAAACCCTGCAATATTCCTTGATGCTTTTGGCCTTCTATCAATGTACATAGCCACTCCTTTATTTTGATCCTTATCTTTTAGCTATATATAATTTTCTAACAGTGCATACCTACGCATACTTCGTGTATATCGAACTAGCTGCATCCAATATTTGTAACTATAATAGGGTTTGACATACTCCATCAATTTAGTAACTTTTTCATAATAGAACTTTATGTCGTCCATCCAAAATAGGCCCAAACCATGTAATGACAATGGTACTATGTGATATATCCTCTCGTTGACACAAAAATTAGTGTTTATTGGAGGAAGTTCCTTGGGTACCCATTATTTTCGTAGATGTTTGTACCTCAAGGGATCCTTGATGTTGCCTATGCTCTCATCATCATAAGAACATGACCCCCCTCAACAAGAAAAAATTCCAAGAATTTACAAAATTTTCTTCTAATCTTTTGACCTCTAGTTGATCTCCCTCTTTTAGACCTACTACATGTCTCGCTTTCCTCTTCTCTTCCCAAATTTCCCTCACTCAAGGAAGATAGATTTGGAAAATACTTATTTGGTGGTACCTGCACTCATAAGGATGTTGGATGAAGTTATTTCATGGTGATGTGATCCCAAGGTGAAATTATGATTAATCTATCATTTCATCACTAGAATTTGATAGGTTATAAGGTAATCAAGTCTTGATAGATTGTAAGTTATTGTCACTATCATCCAAATGTGTCCATCACAAATCAAATCAATGTATGAAGGAGACTGTCCGTTGTAATTAATGACTTTAAAATGTCATTATTTTACAACCTAACACAAACATGGAGTTTGGGCGATGCAGTTCATAGTAGCTAAGGCTATGGAAGCCTAAAAAACCTAGACTCAGTGATGAATTTTCCAACATGAACAATGTATGGAAATGTTCCAAGGATTTTTGCATGAAAATTGAGGGGCAAAGGTAATGAATGACAATCATTATCAGTCTCATAGTCTTAATCCAAGTTATTTGATTTACTAGACTTCTACTTAACGTTTTAACTCCCAAACTTTATAACGAGTGTTAAATGTGACTATGGTCCACTAGTTACACAACCAAGGCCTCAAATGTATTCTCTAATTGTAATCAAAGGAATTTTTCTCTTCATTCAAGTAAATAAACTTGATGGGAAACACCACCAAGTGGTTTATTAGACACCTACATGACTAAAAATAGCAGAAAACTTACATTTAATGCAAATTTTCATTGAAATTTTCTATAGTGTGCAAAAGAAGGGTTTCACCATACATAATATTTTTGTTTAGGTTGTCTTGAAAAAGATGAATTAGAACACTAAAAGACATAATTTAGGTGCGCGCGTGAGGTGGTTCAGCTATCCATTGATAAACTCCATATGTCTAAGTGGTTAACGGGGAGGAAGTGTGTACTAGGCCTAGTTAAGTCATCATAAGTTTATGATTTGGCAATAAAAATTGTTTAAGCCATCTTAAACCTTTCTATGTCTAATTGCTAGGAGACTTTTGGTATGTTTTAAGGTAGGATGAGTGGTTGCATCAATGTTCTAGTTCTCTATGACAAGGTTTCAACATCTTCAAATAGTGAAAGTTAGTGCTCATAGTCATTTGAAACAACAACATTTTGATTATGTTTGATGGTAGGATTTGATAACTTAAAAGAATTGGCTACCCAAAAAACTTAAAAGTTAAAAGAAACTTTTTAAGTTTAAGGGGTTAGCACTTTCTTTCATCTTTGCATATTGGTTTGATGCTTCAAATGATACATTTCTTATCCAAATTCTATCATATTGTATTCCCATCCCATTGCAATTGTTGACATTAAAAGTTATCAAAATTGTAATTTTCCAAAATAATGGGTTGTTAAGTGTTTGTAAGTTAGTTATGGACATTGGTTGAAGGAATTTGGGTCTAAGATGATTTAAAAATCCTTCCAAGGCCTGAGAAAAAGTTGTTGGAGGAGTTGATTCCAAAATTTCATATCAAATACCTCGTTCTTGAAGCAATTTTATGTGTTTTTACTATTTTTCTGAAGTTCTTTTATGTTGTATGGATCTGTACAAACTTGAAATTCTCTGATATCACTGGTGTAGATAAATATATGTGTTCCCTTTCATTTGCATTTTTTTTGAAGTGCTAAATCACTATTTTGTGGGAGAAAACAATCAAATACAAGGACTACCATGTTTTGCCTGTGTAAGGGTTTAAGGGCTAAATAGAAATGACATCCACCAATCCACCCACTGTCTGGGAATTGTAACTCAGTGGACTAGTGTGCAACATGGTATGATAGAGGTTCATTTCATTTAGGGGTCTGTTAAAGGAAGAAACTTGGCATTGAATTGATGCCCTAGGGTTGACAGGGGCAATTTTCTTGTGAATTTGTGGTTTTTGAGTTAAGGTTTGTCAATTTTATGGATATCTTGGTAGAGTCATGGTGACACTATTTGATGGTCCAATCTCTACTTTGAAACACAAATATCTCTAACAACTCTAAGAGCTATACTGGGATGGCATTAAAGGAACCTTTATATGAAGGATCTTCTAATGAAGGACCTTTGAATTAAGGTCTTCATTTGAAGGTCCTTCATGCAAAGGTTCCTTTTATAAAGCATTTTGGACATGAAATATTTAAAATAAAAAATACCTTCATTTTAAATTCTTGACATGGCATCATTTTTGAATGAAGGTTCTTCATTCAAAGGTCATGATGACATCACCTTCAAATGAAGGTTCTTCATTCAACTAGTATTTTGTAATTTTGAAATTTTGGGATTATTTTTTTTCCTCATCCCACAAGTGGGACACACTATTGTGCAATCACTCATTAACAAAGAGATGAATGTGTGATAATAATTTAGGGTTAAAAATAAATCCATTTGAGCCTTTTATAAATGATAGGACATTTGATGCAATCATATGCCTTGTCAAAGTTTTAACTTAATAGTAAGAGCATCATGAGTAGTTTGTTGGGCCCATTCAACAATCTCTGATGCAAGGATTGAATTGTCTAGAATGTATCTACTATCAAGAAAGCCAATTTGTTTACCTGTATGACTATGTATCAAGCAATAGGTTTTATTGTGATGGCAATGATATTGAAAAAGATTTTGTAATCTAGGTGTTGAGAAGCATAATTGACCACCATCCTAGGAAATATTCTTCATTCTCACTTTTAGGTGTTCAAATTTAACAATACCTTGATTTATGAAAGAGCTGAAAGAGCCTTTCTCCATGGTATCCAAGTACACATAGCATCGGTCTTCTCTTATATAGTTGGACATGATTTAAAGAACTTAGCTAGGAATTATTCATTTAACCTAATGTTTTCTCATAATGTCATCATTGGAAAAGTACGATCAAATTCTTCTATTATGAAGAATTGGTCTATGTGCCTCTAGTAATCACTATAAATGTTTGTAAGGATAAAATGACTAATTACATTAGGTAGGAGAGAATCAACTTTGAGTTCTTCAAAGATTATATTCCTCTATTCATAATTTTTAAGGGTTGTGTGTGGAGGAGGTTATCACTACCAAGAAGGGAGGAGACCTTTCCTTGCATATGTTTGTGGTGGAGGTATTAAAGAAGAATTGTATGCCTCTATTTCCATTCATTAGATCTAGATTAACCTAGCATATACTTGGGCTCCTTTTCCCCTATAAACTTCCATATGTTTGAGTTTATGTTATGTAAGCGTAATTCCATGCTATGTTGAAATATAAGAGGTAGAGGCCAAAAGGAAATAACCCCTTTTTAGTTGTACCTTCAAATTTTTTCTTATTGTTTTATGTTTTTAGCAACTTTGTGGACATAAGATTTGAGGTAGGTCGTACAACAAAGAATAACATGTTCTCACCAAAAAATTGAACCTCGAAAGTTAGTGGGACTCAATTATCAATTCTAGATGAGAATGATGACAATGCCAATCTTGTTGGGGGAGGTGGGGGGAATTAAGCTTAACATGGAGGATGTTGGGGGTAACTAGGTGGTTAACTAGCTTGATTGACATGAGCACATGAAGGATCAATAAGAAAAGGAAACTATAAGTTCAAGTTGTGCAAGATGATTGAAAGGGGAGGGAGAAACATAAAGAATGGAGGAAAAATAAAGATAAAGTGGTCAAATTCACTAAGCTTGTAGAGATGGCTAAGTCTATGATTGATTCAGACTCATGCGATGAAGGCTATGTGTGATGAAATACTAGACCTCAACCAAGACATGGGTAGATTATGGGAGTTTTTCCTAGACCTAAGGCTGGTCGATAAAAATGTGAAAGACTAAGCTATTTTATTTTTTTTGTCTTATCTTATACCATTTTATGAGAATGGGGGTGCCAATGTACGAGAAGATCTTTGGAAACTAGGCATGAAAATTATAGGTTAGAGAGAATGAGGGTGCCAAACTTACAGTACTCATTTTCCCTGAGTGCCCTCAACCTCATCCTTAGCACTGGTATTGACCTTGTTTTCACTCCTCCAAACTCTTCCTCGGCGCTGGTATTGACCTTGTTTTCACTCCTCCAAAATCTTTGTCGACGCTAGTATTGACCTTGTTTTAACTCCAAACTCTTCCTCGGCACTAGTATTGACCTTTCACTTCTCCAATTTGATGAGCTGCAACTTGAAAATAAAGGTTTCAATGAATTAGGTTTTAGAGTATGTTAATTAAAATGAAAATTGTGGCACCATTTAGCTAGGTTTTAATATTCTACAATATAGTTAAGTATATATTAGCTATATTTCACATAACAAATAATATAATTATTTGACTTATTATAATTATATATTATATTCTTAACAAAATTATTAAATACATCTAAAATTATTATAATTAATAATTAATAAGTATATTTTTATATAATACAAAATATAATTAATATAATACATATTTAATATAATAGTAATATTAGATTAAATTATATTTAATATAATTATATTTATTATTATATAATATTACATATAGGATTTTACCTGATATTTTAGAGGATTTTTCCATTACACTACAACTGGTTTACCATTAAATGGTAGTTGAAACTTGTTTTCCAATGACACAATAGTGGTTTCCAGGCATGATATTTGTTTCAAGCTCAAATCTCACAATATATGTAGCTCTCCTTGTCACTATCTATCTCTCTATATTTCCCACTATCTATGTCACTCCCTCTTCCCCCCTCTATCTATTGAGCTATCTCTCCCTCTCCTCCCTTTCTCTCTCATTCACTCCATCTCTCCTACTCTATATGTCTATCTCTATTTCTCTTTTCATCTCCCTCTCACTCCTTTCTCTATCCCTTTCTATCCATATCTTTCTCTACCTCTATCACAATCTCTCTATCTCTGTCACCATCCCCCTCTATCTCTCTATATCACCCCCTTTCTATGTCTCTCCCTCTCCCTCTATATATATTGAGCTATATCTCCCTCTCTTCCCTATCTTCTTCTCTCTCTCCCTTTCTACATATTGCTCTCCCCCCCTCTTCTTTCTCTCCCTTTTCTACCTATCTATCTCCCTCTCTTCTCTCTCTTCCTCTTCAACCTATCTCTTTAATGTACCCATTGCACACTTAAGGAGACAAAGATATGGAGAGAGAAAGAGAAAGAGAAAGGAAGAGGAAAGGGAGTGAGAGGGAGATAGAGATAAGATATAGATGGGTAGAGAGAGAAAAAAGAGAAAGAGAGCAAGAGAGAGGAAGAAAAATGAGACAAAGGAGGAGCAAAGATAGAAATAGAGGGATAAAAAGAGGGATATGAAGAAAAAAAGAGAGAAGAGAGAGAAACAAAGATAGAGATAGAGATAGAGATAGAGATAGAGATAGAGATAGAGATAGTGATAGAGATAAAGGTAAATAGAAATAGAGAGATAAAGATGGAGAAAAAGATATAGAGAGATAGATATAGAGGAATAAAGAGGGAAAAATAAAGATGGAGATAGTGAGGTAGATAGAGAAAAATAGATAAAGAAAAAGAGAGAGAAAATAGGAGAGATACATAGATAGAGATAAAGTCACATAAAGAGATAGGGAGATGAAGATAAATAGAGGGAAGAAAATATAGAGAGAAAGGGAGATAATGAGAAACATACAAATAGAAAGGGAGACAAAGAGATAGAGAGAGGTAGAGAGATAAAGAGATAAGGATGAATAGATAGAGATATAGGGAGGTTGATTGATATATCTCTCCCTATAGCTCTTTATCTCTCTATATCTCCCACTATCTACGTCACTCCCTCTTCCCCCCTCTATCTATTGACTAGCTATCTCTCCCTCTCCCCCCTTTCTCTCTCATTCAATCCATCTCTCCCTCCATCTCTCCATCTCTCCTACTCTATATCTCTATCTCTATTTATCTTTTTATCTCCCTCTCACTCCTCTCTCTATATCTTTCTATCCATATCTTTCTCTACCTCTATCACAATCTCTCTATCTCTTTCACCATCCCCCTCTATCTCTCTATATCACCCCCTTTATATGTCTCTCCCTCTCCCTCTATATATATTTAGGTATCTCTCCCTCTCTCCCCTATATTCTTCTCTCTCTCCCTTTCTACATATCAATCTCCCTCTCCCCCTCGTCTTTCTCTCCCTTTTCTACCTATCTATATCCCTCTCTTCTCTCTCTTCCTCTTCAACCTATGTCTCCCTCTCTCCCCCTCTTCTCTATCTCTCCTCCTCTACCTATCTATATACCTTTCTCTCCCTCCTCCTCTCTATCTCCCCCTCTCTATCTCTCACCATCTCTCCCTCCCTATCCCCCCTATAGGTAATTTATAACAAATGGGTGGCCCTAAGAAACTCATGTAAAATATGTAAAAGTAACACTTATCTTTCTAATGTCAAGCCTTCTAAAAATAGTGTTTTATTAAACTATAAGTAGATTATTGTCACCACTCTTCATTCCACATGAAATGCCAAATGTAGCAATTGTTTTGTTGTTTTTGTCAAGTTTAATTAACCAAGCTATTTAGTGGGTTGAATAAAGTTGTGTTATGACCCTTGGTCTCTTTAAAATAATTATACAAGATTAGGGAGAGGAAGGGGAGAAAACTAAACTCCTTCAAAATAAGGGTAGTTGTGGGTTTGTTGGTTTTCTTTGTATACTATATACTCAATTCCTCTAGGATAAATAAGTCAATGTAGAAATGAAAGATGTTTGATTATCTACCTAATATTGTTTTGCGTTTTTGAAATGGAATAGATCTACAACTCTATAGAAATTGCTTCATGCTAATGGTCAAATTGTTAGAATATTTAGATCATTTTCTTAGTTGTGTACTCTAACTAATATAGAGTAAGCTTTTTCATTTTAATTGACTACTACATAATAGTTTATGTGTTGAAAGAATTGTTTACATTCTTTGTAGTTTTTACATTGGAATACAAATCATACTTAATTTCACGCCAATATATTTCTTTCATAAAGATATTTGTTTGATTTTTCCTTTCTATTTTCATCTTAAATTTAAAAAATGTATTCTATAATATAAAATTATTTTCAAATTGGGACAAAAAGGATTCTAAGAGATACATTTAATCATAAATTTTACAATCATAAATATCATTTAATTTTTATGTTGTAACTTCACTTTTAGTTAAAATAAGAATAAATTAAAGATATATATACATATAGTTAAATTGGCAAAGTTGTTTGAGTAAATTACTAAATTTGATCTAAAAATGTTCAACACTTTAGATAAATTCAATTAGATATAGTTAAATTGGAGGTGTCATTTAAGTTAATAATGTAATAACGTAATAATAAATTAAAGCAAGGGAAATAATTTTAGATGTGTTTGAATTTAATAAATTACAAATTAAAATAGACATAAATTACTTGAAATAAGTTCTTCATAACCCATCTAATCAAATCATAACCTATCAAAAAGGCAATAGGAATTTTCTAAAGAAAAGAACACTTGACCCAATAATAAGTGTATGGCCTTCATAGAAAGGAGTGATCCACCTTAGCAATAGCAACTACCCCATCCAAAATTTTCTCACATTACAAAAAGCCAACATGTTCCTCCAAGATAAGCCAATCAAATCCTACCTTATGTGTCCTGGTAATCAAATTGGAGATGATCCTAAAAATGGCATTGCGAAGGGTGATTGGTCTAAAAAATCTAAACAAATTTGCAATTATTTCACTACTACGATCAATGTGTCATCTTTTATGAAATATCCCAAAACACTATTAATTATGATCATATGGAAATTTCTAGGAGAGCTACAATAGTTGTAACATCATGAACTAAAAACATTAAAAAGTACATTATGAATTAATTATTTAATGGAATAAAAATTAAAAACATCATGAATTAATTATGTAACCACATAAGTCAAATACAATTCTATCAAGAAATCAATATCAAATAGATAATATAATCACATAACTCATACATTTCAATATAATTGATCTTCTTCTTCATCCAACTCTTTGTCTGTATCATCCAATCCAAATTCGACATTATAAGGATTGGTCATATCATTATCATCGCCATTGATATTAGTTTTGATAATGTCATCATCCACACGGATATCATCTTCATGAACATTAACTCCTACATCATCATGATCTAGTTCATCTTCTTTGACACCTTCATCAGGCACATCATCAACTAACTGTTGATCCTAACCATCATCTACATCATCTTCTAGTTCTTTGGTATCTTCTTCTTCCACCACATTATACTTTATTGGCCTTCCTCTTGGATCACGTCTAACAACAAATGACCAACCTGGTATACCTAGAACCTCTGAGTAAAATACCTGCTCACATTGGCTTGGAAGAACATAGGGCTTATTTCCAGCTTGCTGAATTAACCTTGTATTAACCATGGTAAATTCATTATCATGTTAAATAATAGTTCTCTCAGGATCATTTTCATTCAATCATAGCCTATACCATAGGACGATGAACATAACTAATTTGAAGGACTTAAAGTCACACTCAAGTATATCATCCAAAATCCCATAGTATTGATTTTCCAAGACTTCTAGATGTATGCCACTTCTAGATGAAACATTAGTCACCTGAAAGATTGCAGTTATCCTAGAATCACAAGTTTTCTTTGCGTCATCCAACTTTTTGACTCAAAATTTATGACTATTGCACCACATAGCCTTGTGGTGTTTCACCTGCAATATGTTAAACATATAAAAATTATTGCAATATTGTCAGTTGATAAACATATTTATTCTTGACCAAATGTATGCCTAGAAAAAAAACCCAACATATATATACATCAATATAATTAAAAATAATTAAATAATATGGGTGATTAATATATTTATACGTATCTGTTTATCTCCTAAACCATATTCTAAATCAATTTTCCTTGGTGTAACATTGGAATCTTAATTATGATGAGCTTCTTTAACCAATGAAGCCACACCTTCCCATGTTAATGTGCAACTAGATTGTTGACATCGTTCAATCTAGACTGTCATCCAATCAAGATTGTTTGCGACGTACAAATATAGTGCATCCAACTCTTGACGAGTTGTATAAAAAAAAATTGAAATTCACAAATGACGTATAATTAGTTAATTACCATGGTATATGATCTTAATTTATAATTGATGTATATTGAAGATTAATAATTAAATAAGTACAATATACATAATATACATAAAAACCAAATGTAAAATGTATTCTTATTAAACTCCATGACCATCTTATAATTACTGAGCTCACTTTTCTCAATCTACCTTTCCCCATTAGGTTCTCCCCTTCAAATTTTTTAATGGAGTTGGGATCCAAAATATGATCTACATGGATCTTTGCTGCAAACTTAGGAAGGTATTTAGTAATATACACCATGGTCTAGTATACCATATATCCCTCCACCATAGAACCCTCAGGATGTGCTCTTTGTCTAACCAAAGCCTTCAAAAATTTCAAGTGCCTCTCAACCATCCCCATTGACCTTGTGTGTACAGGTCCACACAATTCATTCTCCTCAACTTGGTGTATGAGGTAGTGTTCTTGTGCATTGAAAAATGTCGAAGATAGACACTTTTTCATTTCACACATTAGACGAGGAATTTTTCTCTTCCAATAATTTATATCTTCTTTATGGATTTCTTTAGATGATAGCCATCTACAAGTGATTCAAGACACAAATATATTAATGAGATTTAACAAAAATATACAATATATTGCATAACAAGTAAAATAAATGGAAATTATAAGATCTATACAACGAATTGAACAAATATCGCACTTACCTCATGTATTTTCCAAGATCATATATAACTTGCTTGACATTGTTGTCAAAGTTGTCTAGGAGAGATAGAGGTAGAATGTACTGCAACAATTGTAAAATGATTTTTTCATTATTTTTCCACAAGTAGTAAATATAATACACTAAAAAGTACATGCAGTATACAAATA
>VDFB02269464.1:0-27914 GCA_007258455.2 Sequoia sempervirens
AATCAAAATTTTATCCCAAGTAAGTTCTATAGTCAAAATCGTTTATCTTTTAAGTTTTATAATTTTATTTATATTTTAATTTTTAAATTTAATTAGTTAAATTTTGTAACTCTTATAATATCTAATTTGATCTTAATAGGTTGCTAATTGGTCTTCATCTGAGAGGAATTGGAGCACATACTCCTTCATCCACTAAGCACAATGGACTACAATCAAAAAAGATAGAGGACTTGGTGTATGTGCACTCAAACTTGCAACTCCTTACACCCAAAGAAAGTGCCTACAAAGAAGGGCACACAAGGAAGTGGGATATCGAGCCAAAGCCTCCTGACTCGGATGCTTCCACTAACCACTTTGCTGCACTTGATGTTGACAATTACTATGAGCCAGCTAGTGAGCATGAGAGTGCTAGTGGTAGTGTCAATGTCAATGCCAATGGCACTATTTGTGGTTCTACTTTACCACTACATACATCACCTAATATGGATGGTGATGATGATACTTTGATGACCCATATGATATTTGATCAATGATCAATAATGGCTAATTGTTGACACTTTACATTATTATTCTTTAATCTATATTATGACATTCGAGTTTGACTAATATTTGACTATTAATATAGTGGCGTATTTTCATTTTGCTATGTTATTTGACTATTAATATGGTGGTGTATTTTGAAAAAATCTTATTTTCTGCAAATATGTATATATTTCTGATTTTTATATGTTTTTGTATCAACAAACCCAACCCAAAAAAAAAAAAAAATTGGCCTGGACTCACGAACCGACCCCTCGAACCCAAACCGAAACCGGTAACTTAGCAAATATCAAATATTTATATTCCATTTAATGATGTTCAGACATATCAAAATTATGCTACAAACCAACAACAGACACCACATGATACAATATGATATGCATAATTAGATACAAAAGCCATTGCTTTCAAATTTCCGCAAGAGCTATGATGATATTGTAAACTGCTCTGCTTAATTAAGGTACCAGCTTGGAAGTACTCCTACATTTGGGTTCGGCCATCAGAATTAGATGTTCTCCTTTGTGAAGGGATATTTTCATGTGTTTACCCTATTGACATCCATCACAAATCTTTAAATATTGACATCCATGAGAAATTTATCAATATCAGTGTTCATTCCCTCATGTTTTTACTGTGTACACTATTGACACTGATACTTTCAATATATTTTACAATATTAACATTCATATTTCCATATATTTTACAATATTGTCATCCATTTAATGTTGTCCACATATATTCCATTCATGGGGCATCAGGAGCTAATCCTTCTTCTTCAAGGTGGGTTAAGGTGAAATGGACCCCCCTTCATCTGGATTTTTCAAACTCAATCATGATGGAGCCTCTTGAGGCAATCTGGGGGTTTCCAGGGACAGGTGTGTAATTAGGGATACTTCTAGAAAGCTTGAGCTTTTGTTCTTGGTCTTCAAATTGTTTGACAATGTGGCATTAGTTCAATGATCATAGAAGGAGACTTAGTGGTTACCTTCAACTCTCTCAGAAATCAGATATCGTACAATTGGAAATTAGATAATATTCTCTGAGAGACTTGGCCCATCTTGGATTCTCTCAATGCCTATTGATTTCAACATTGTCTGAGAGAGGCAAGTGGTGTTGCCAGCTACCTAGCAAACCAAGGAATAGATTCTACTAAGAACCTAATTATAGGTGACTCCATGTATAGTTGACAGAGCTCAGCTTTCATTTGGGATAAGTGATTTACCCTTCATGTTATGATTACATTTTATCATTGTTTTGTATTCACCACTCGAAAAAGCAATTCTCTTCACAGATGTGGCTTGGGCTCAGAGAGGTGTTGAGTGATTACAAATGAGGCCCAAATTTCATCTGTTTGGAGAAAACTGACACATGTACTCAAGAGAGGAAATAACTAACAAAAGGTGGGGGAAGATATTTCTGATACAGGATGGGGCATCGAGATGGCTATAAAGGAAGTGTTGTGGGCCAACTTTCTTGAATCTTTGCAGAGAAATAGGGTAAATTCAAAGTGCTCCTCAACTTGTCTCTAACCCACTAGATTTATCAAAGATAAAGAAATGGTGAGGTGTTGGCATGGCATTACATCAGGGAGAAACACAAATGCAGTTTGGACCATGCACTTGATGCTGCAGATTACATTACTGGTGGGGATTTTCTTGTGGCAGGGAAAGAATTCAGCGGGCTGGTTTCCATGGGGCCTTTCAGGGAACTGGAGGCTTGCCTCCAAGCTCTGTTCGGTAAAGTTGGGAAAATCCAGAGCCTTATATTGAAGAATTTAGGTGATTACTCAGTGGACCTGGGCATTGCAAGGATTAAAGACACCATTCAAGGCACTTCTGCATTAAGAGAGCAACAAATCATAACAGGGAAGTAAGTTGTCAAACACCTCAGCAAGATGGCTGGATTGATAAAGAATAAAGATGCACCAGGCAGTTCTAAAGCTGTCAAAGCTAAAGTGGTAGAACTTGACTGGTAGCTTGATAGCTTTGCTTTCTGTATACTTTAGTATATCTAGGTTTATATAGGTTTTCTCAGTTTCCAAGCTGGAAAGCTGTTTTGTATGCCCTGCTAATGGGTAATGGAAAAAAAATGAGTCTTTATACACACAACAACAACAACAACAAAAAATGGGCCCCAAGTCCCTCAATTTAGAAATTGAAAGAAAAAAATTGTTGTCCACATATAAATATGTATATGCTATAAACCAACAAAGTCTCATACATAACACAAAATGCATCAACTGATGATCTCTATAATACCAATCTGTAAACATGATATACTAAATATCACGGAGACTTGTTACCTTGTCCTTGATAACAATTGAAGGAGGAACATTTAAAACCAAATCTTCCAATCCCTCAACCTTATCCAATGGCAATGAGTTGTAAAACTCATCTACATCTGCAAAGTCTTCAAAATCATCCTTCACATACAACAAAAGAAATGCAAATATTACTACATATAAAAAAACTAACATGAAACAATTATGACTTGGAAGATTCATATCAATCACATGACAATCACCTCAGAAAAATAGCTAACACATTTTAAATGATGTACTAGTAAAACTTGTGGCATATAAAGAAGCCAATACCTGATTACGCTCCACATAGTCATCCACAAAATCTCTCACATCATTTACTTGTTCAGGGCTTAACTCATCATTATCCAATAGTCTCAAAATAAGTTCTAGCTTCATAATATGAGCCTTATGCCGTGTAATAGACTCCTCTAAATGTGTCTGCAAAATCAAGTGACATGAGACTGTGACTATCACCATACAATTCTATATTATATAAATTTAAAACTTCAAATATACATTACTATGTAGACTTGACAAATCAGAGAACAGAACAACATATGCCCACGTGAACTATATAGGAAATAAAATAGGGCATTGAACCATGATTGCACGTATTTGAACAAACTGAACAAGATATGCCTCTGAGTATTTAAAGACTCAAAACCTCAAAGAAGTTTTCTTTCCATCAACAGATTAAAAAATAAGTTGCAAAATGAAAATTCATTTGCAAGCTAATGCATTTCCTCATTCTCAAATGTGTTGTGTGAGCCCATTTTGAGAATAAAATGATTCAAAGGTTGAAATCACAACAGCTTTTTCAAACTTTCAGGATTTATAATATATTGGAAAATATACTTTTTCTTGAAGTGTAGGAAGCCCATAGCTAATAATATGGCTTAATCTTAGAACAATAGCACCATCAAATACATCATTGCAAAAACTGAAAAGTACTCACACACACACACACACACACACACAAATTAGTACCAATCTTGGAGGTCGAGCCTTTCCCTTTTTCACTGAGAGACCCTCAATGTCAGCTTCAAAAACATCAATTTGTGATTCTAATTCACTAACCTGTCATAAACCAAAAACATGGTTAAATTATCAACAATTAATGCAGCAAGTAAAAATATGCAATGAAACTAACAAACAAAAAAGTTGAACATACCATAACAATAAATTCTTTAAAAAAGATGGGATATCTTAGGTATCAATTTCAATTTGAGCCTATCATATATACCAAAGAGATACTAAACAGGCTTATTGACACTGCCTACAAATTATTTCTCATATTGACTCTCTGCAGCTGGCAGAAAAAATCTGATGTCCTTCAAAAATACTGCTATCGCCTATTTAGAATGTATTTTATGGAAATTAACCCTTTATCTTACGACTTACTATACAAATTAAAATCAGGAAACATTATTATTAATTTCTATATTCCCTCAAAAGCAGTGAGACAATACAAATATTTTTACCTTTCTCACTAAACCCTTAACTAGAGAAAGCCCTGAAAAAATATAAATGCAGGTGTTCACGAGGGCAATCATCACAAATAAAATCAACAAAACTACAAACATAGCCACAATTTACTTGGCAGATGATCTTGTCAAGTAAATTCAAATTCCAAATTTATAAACTAATGCATTCTACAATCCTTAAAAAAACAATTTCACTTGGAAATAAGCTTTCTAAACAAAAATGAATATTCAACAATTACAAGATAAAGCTTTTACAATTACGATGTTAAAAAAATATATATATTTTTCCTCACATCAGTATAACTAGCGAACACATCTATGTCTCGCCACACTAACCATTCCATGTACTTTTCTCAGAGCAGATTGCCAGTGTAACAAGGAATACTTGTCCTTGTAAATAGTAAACTCATAGAACCAATAAACGCAAAAAAAAATGCAACTATTCATAAGTTACAACAGACCATCACATTTACTGTGCCATTTCCTCAGTTTTTCTATAAGTGATTATAAGTTTCTAACATTATATTTATGCCTATCCTTTCTTTTGTACA
The DNA here is from genome assembly GCA_007258455.2 of Sequoia sempervirens. Taxonomy (NCBI): domain Eukaryota; kingdom Viridiplantae; phylum Streptophyta; class Pinopsida; order Cupressales; family Cupressaceae; genus Sequoia; species Sequoia sempervirens. The sequence continues at coordinate 4,878 of VDFB02269464.1, forward strand.
GTTTGACTTCAAACTGGAAGTACAAGGCATAAGTACACTGAAAATTTTCAGTTTAAGTTAAAGTTTAGGGCATCTTACATTTCCTTTAAGTTTTACTTTCAATAGAGTTATATAAGAATCAAAATTTTAAAAAATAACTAGAATGTTTTCTTTTAATTGATACCCTAATAAGCCCCTAGGTGAAAAATATAGTGCTGCCTCTAAAATAGTTGGCTTTACTCCAATACAGCACAGCCTAATTTAGGACCAGCCCTTTATTTTTACATACAGCCTCTTAGGTAAACAGTAACACTGTTCTTTTTTTTTAAATCTGCTCACTTTTTTTATGATTGGAATTTTTAGTGTACAACGTTTAGGTTTTATCTCTATTCACTACATTTGACATGATATCAGATTCTTTTCACTATTTTTCCAAATATTATATTGTTTAAGTTTCCTGAGTATTTGTCAAGTTTTTTCTGTTTTAAACCTGGGAATTGAATTCAATTTAAACTTTGGCCACTCCGTGTCAATGCCATGTAAATTGAATGCTACTATGGGTAAAAATCTCCTCAATAGCATCTATGTTTATGTACCATCCAAGGAATATAACATATCACCATAACATTCTCTCTTCTTTTCACTACATACAAAGAAAACTGTTAAATATTTATCTATAGTCAATTGAATGCATATGTACAAGAAAGAAAAACTACATTTGGAATTTCAATTTAATAAAATTCATTTTACTAGGCAATGCCTTGGTGAGCAGGGCCCAACTAGAGACGAGAAATGATAGATGTACATACTATAATTGAAGCAGATGGAGTAGTACGAAATTTTGTGCAGTTAAATATTCCCCCTATGCATCTTATCACGTGTCATATTAAAAAATTGAGACACCCAACTCTAATGCTGCCCTTCTTCTTGTCACTAATGTTGCTGCCATTGTTTGTATCTTTCAAGTTCACTTTTCAACTGTTCAGATTTTTAACCTTCAATTTCCTGTTGCAGCTGCTCTTGTTTGCTGCTATTTGTTTTGGTCTGAAAGTGGAACCAATGGGAATACAATTGAATTGTTTCAGGAATATGAAAGTGGTGTGGGGACCTTGTGGGCCACCCAACAGTCTTTTTTTTATCAGATTCTGGCAGGTTTACAGCCATCCCTGTGCCTACAAGCTTGGAAAACACTACCAAACAGGGTAAACAAGCGCCACCTTAAATAACTGCCTTTTAGACTTCCGCTGCTGCCACCAACTACACACTCACATGACATCTTCTATCCTTCGTGCAATTGATGAATACTGCCACATCTGCTCAATTACATGCCCTAACTGTTTGGCCAACCTGCAGCACTGCTACATGCAATAGTGTTACCCCTAACAGAAACAATTCAAGTTACTGCATGTATTCTATTGGATAACGGATCAAAGACAGCACTAGGAAACAATCAACTGACTGCTGCAGTGAAACCTTTCAACCTCAATGTTGGTGAAGGTCATGCCAGCAGCAGACCAGAACATTGCAGAAGTTAGTATTGACTTGATATGTCATATTAGAGTCATCTCCCTGAAACATATCTCAATCAATAAGTAAGAAGAGCAGTGAAGAGGCATTTGAGAAAAGGCTAAAAATTGTTCAGAAAGATCATGGAGAAGAAGCCTGGCAGTCTTTGATGAGCAAGGTTGTGAAATGCAGTTACAATTTGATGTAAAATGTGTTGAATAAGATTTGAATAAGGGGTAGAAATCTGACAACAAAGAAAAAAAAGGTGCAGTCAAAGAACTTAATCCACTTCAGGATTCTGTATCTAAGCAGAGGACTGGACAACCCAAAGTCTTCAGTAAGAGACAAAACATAATTTCTTCATTGTATTTAATCTACTCCTCAAAGTATCCATCCAGTGGTCAAATTTCTGGCAGTAAAATTGGTCTAAAAGACAAAGGAAAATAGTTTTCTAATGTGATGTTTCTTTTCAAAAATAGGGAAAGTCAAACAAATCACAGAGAAAAGGGAAGGCAAGGAATAAGGAATAGAACAACAATTTGCAATGAAGACATCGAGGAACAGGTTAATTGGTTTTGTAGGTCAATAATTTGATAAGGACATATAGCAATGTGGACAAGAAAGGATTTCATTTGAGGCATCTGATGTTACTTCCTTGTTTAGCTCTCTGATGAGGCTGCACAAGCTGAGACAGAAAATTTCTAAATAAATGACCAAAATGACTGGCCTTCCAAACATCTGTATAAAATAAGCTTGAAATGCTCACAAATGATCACAACGTATTTAAAATACTTTAGACCTATGTCAAAAGGTAAGTGTTGCTTGTAACTCAGTTGAATCGGTGGATATTCTGCATATAGATCCTTATGTTGACTTGTTTAAATGCATTGGCAATAGTGCTCTACTTGTTCGCTATGATGTCAATTTGACTGTATCAAGGAAGATGGTGCATGAGGCACAAATGAATGTATTGAAGCCCTTGAAACTCCCAATGTTTTGCTTATCAGTGATGTTGATGCTAACAGCCACACCATTTAAGCCACAAGGCCATCATTGTATTTAAGAATCATATAAAGGCATTTGGCTCGATTATGAAAAGAATGATGGATTGAATTTACAGGGCTCGATTATGAAAAGAATGATTTTTTTATGGCAGAGGATTGAATTTACAGGGAAAGGCATTCAATGACCTGTTGAACAAGGATCCAGGTTTTGTACTTCAAGGCATGTTTTCTGAACAAGGGATGTCTCTTGAACCCTGGAAAATGTATCAGATGGAAAGGGGCATCAAAATGCAGGCTTTGTAAGGAGAGAGAACAAACACTTTGCTTTTTGCTTGTAATCATGGAATTGCCAGTTGCAGCAGGCAGCAAAAACAGAATCACCGTGGTACAAACAAAATTACCAGTCTGCACAAAACAATGATTGCATCCCTGACATTCCAGTTCTCAATTTTTCCTCTTCTTGGTGCGTTTTCTCAGTCTCTTTGTCTCCCAAATGCATTGTAAATATATTTATAGTCTCTATGGGATGTGTAATTTCTCTGAGTTTGGGACTGTAATAAAGAGCAGATGCAGGGAAAGTGATTTGAGAGTGTTTGAAAGGCGGTTTGAACTAGTTTTCGTTGTGATGAAGCTTTGTTTTACAGGATATTAACATTTCTAGAGTACTTATAGTTAAGGGATCATTTACTTCCATCTCAGCTGGAGTTCATACCCAAAGTTTTTAAGTGGTTTCAGAGCAGTTTTGTCCCTTTTAAGAGGTGGTTGTTGTGGGTGTCTTGCAAGTTCATTCCTGTAAAATGGTTTATTGGAAGGGAGATATTACCTTTATAAAGAGACCTTGAATCCCCAAAGTGGATAAGAGAGTTGAGAAGCACGGCAAGAGAAAAAAGCTTGATGCTGAAGCAAGATTCCTCAAGATCATGAATGCCATAGCATGTCTTTCTCAATCAATGGATACCATGAAAGGCCTAACCGAGATCCTCACAAAGAGATTGGATAATAACAAGCACAATTCCCATGAAGAAGAGGTGATCCCAAAGGTCTTCCAAAATCCAAATAAACCTCTATTCAAGGTGGAGGCTAAGATTGAGATCTTCCACTTGAAGGTGATGTTGATGCAAAGAAGCTTGACCATGATGAGCACACAAATATACTGAGACGGGGGGGTGAATCAGTATATTAATGAACTTTTCTACCCTCTCTACTTTTATCAACTTCAAACTCTAAACAATATCAACTATGCAAGAAAATAACTGTATGAACAAGTTGACACCAAGATTTTATGTGGAAACCCTTGAGGGTGAAAACCACGGTACAAAATTTATGTACTTTATAATAAAAATGGATTTACAATGGTGTAGGCTTCGACCTACTAGAGGCACCAACCTCTTACTCGAATACGTAGGGACCAACCTACAAGGAGCAGCAACTCCTTCTTGCAAGGCACCAACCTTGGCTCTCTTGACTGAAAAACTTCAAATGTAGATAAGATCTTCCACTAGATCTGCTTCATGTATCAATCTATCTCTCCTTTGTGATGTATGTTCTTCTTTTGAACTCACACAAGTGATACTTCTGCAATTACACTTAAAACTCTACACACTCACTCTACACATCCTTTTTCAAATCTGAAAATGAATCATATATTTATATACTAATCAACCATTGCAATCTTTGGTAAGAGATTGCACCCTTTAAAATCTGCCTCTTCAAGGAACCACTTCAAATGTGTTTGTTTATCTTAATTATATCCTTCCAAATTTAATGAATTTGCGTCTAGATAAATCGCACCATTTCATGTTTTAATTAATTTGTTTTGATAAATCTTAAGTTGCATCCTGTAGAATGAATCGCACCATATCATATCTAATGAAAAGACAATTTTTGTCTTATTATAATTTGTCTTTTCTCTTGTTTGTCTTATTCCCAACGTTAATCTCAACCGCACCACTTCATAACAAATATTATACATGTTTTTGTGAATAAGACAACTTTGTCTTATGTGCTGCATATTAATTGCTGCTTTTTATGAACCAAACCACCACCTCAAGAATTACTTGATTTTCATGCTTACTTCATTTTAATCGTATCTCTTGTATATGCACTATGAATAAAACTCTTCTTAAAAACATATCTTTTTGTGATCTGTAAATAAGACAAATTTGTCTTATTTGCCTTTTTTTTTTTCTGATTTTGTTTATTTTTGACTTGTGTGTGTTTTTTTTGGTCTTATATGCTATATTTGTTTAGCAATGATTTACCTTACCTTCAGATTTAAATCGATCTCTTCAATCTGTACTAGCAATTTGTCATGCTGTTAATGATTTTGCTCAAACAATCTTCAGATTAGTTTGCTGTTTTCTGTCATGCTGTTCATGATTTTGTTCAAACAATCTTCAGATTAGTTTGCTGTTTGCTGTCATGCTGTTCATGATTTTACTAAAACAATCTGTTGTATAGGCTCAAATGTTTTCTATCTGTTTTCCACTTCTTGAATGATCTATTGTATTCTCAAAAGCATATGATAGATCTTCTATACTCTTAGCTTGACATCAATGAAAATTTCCAACAACCTCCCCTTTTGTCATTGATGGCAACACAAATATTCTTGCATTGCTCCCCCTTACTCTATTCCTCCCCCTTTGACATCAATGGCAAGGGGTCTTCCAACAATGTCTTGCATTTTGTTCCATGGAGCTACAAAATACTATGTATAGCTCCCCCTGAATGTATGCTCCCATCCATGGTTGCAAGAAAATCAATTGATGCCTCCCACATTGTAAAAAGTGCAGAAAATTTGGCTAATATGTTGGAGGAAGTTTGCATGGAGGTGGGGATTGCAAATGTTGTGCAAATCATAACTGATAATGCAGCAGCATATGTGGCAGCAGGAAGACTCCTCCAAGATAGACACCCCTCAATTTTTTGGACACCATGTGCAGCCCATGTCCTTGACCTTCTTTTGGAGGACATAGGAAAACTAGATTGGGTCACACCAGTTGTAGAGGACGCGAGGAGGATCACCAAATATATCTACAATCACCCTTGGGTTCTTCGCTTGATGAGGGAGCACACCCATGGGAAAGAATTGGTGAGGCCAAGTGTCACAAGGTTTGCAACGATTTTCTTAACGTTGCAAAGCATTCTTAGTTCTTTGACTTCTTTAAAACAAATGTTTGTGAGTCAACCATGGATGGACTCAACCTATTCGAAGAAGCCGGAAGGAGATAAGGTGTCAAAAATTGTGTTTGATACCCAATTTGCACAAAGAGCAGCAGAGATTGTGAAGGTAACTTCAATTTCAAAACTTTGAATTTGAATTCAAATTGAATAAATTTTTTAATGTCTTTCATTGTAAATTTGAAACTCTAATCTTTTTGCATTTTTATATTGTAATTTGTAGGTGTCGGAGCCCTTGGTTAGAGTGCTCCGCTTGGTGGATGGGGATAAAATCCCAATGGGATATCTTTATGAGGCCATGGATAGGGCCAAGGAGGCTATAAGAAATTATTATAAAGGGGACAGCCTCAAATTTGATCCCATTTGGGAGATTATTGACAGGAAGTGGAACCATCATCTCCACCAACCCCTCCATGCAGCAGGGTACTTCTTGAACCCTCATTTCTTCCATTCAAGCACCTACTCAAATCCTACTGGAGAGGTTATGGAGGGCCTCATGAAGTGCATTCAAAGGATGTCACCTGACCTTGACGCGGGAGACCTCATTGTTAATGAAATCCAAAGTTATAGAGAAAAAAGGGGTGCACTCTTCTCTTTAGACCTAGCAAAGAGCAATACACAATCAGCCACCAGGTATAAAATTTGAAATTTACAAGTTACAAATATTGATAATTTGATAAAATATGTTTTCAACTTTTGAGTTTTGACTTTCTTTTCTAAGTTTCTAAGTTCTCTTGTAACTCTTAATTTGTTTTCTATAGATGTTTGGTGGTCAAATTGAGGTGGAAATACTCCACATCTCCAACAATTTTCCCTCTGTGTCTTATCACAGCCTTGTAGTTCGTCCAATTGTGAGCGTAATTGGAGTTTGTTTGAGGCCATCCATACAAAGAAAAGGAAAAAACTAGCTCAAAAACGCTTGAATGAAGCACTTATATCAACAATATAAATGCTTCCAGTGCGCACAAAGCAGGTTAAGAAATACTCCAGTCAATTGGTTGAATTGAGATCGTTATATACAATGATTCAGGACAAAGGCAAGATGGTACTTCATTGTTTTAGAGGATGGACTCTACCATGACTTTGAAGGCAGACAGTAGGGGTGGATTTACATTCTCATTGGATGACACATTTGGGGATGAAGCCACGAGGGAGAGTCAGGCGGGTGCCGAGCCACCAACGGTAGCCTCTACATCCGGGATGGAGGTTGAGCAGCCTGTTGCGAATACCTCTGGAGCTACACCCACTCCCGTGGTAGAAGTACTGAACATGGGAAGAGGAAGATGTGAAAGATTTGCTTGCAGCTAGGCTCCTGTGGTACACTTCATTTACTTTCGGTTTGCAAAAACTATTACTATTTTCATTTTGTTTAGGGCCCATCAGAGTATAGAAGCATATTGAGGCATTTCCACATGGGGTCACAATTTGTATCTAATTTTCTTTCAAATCAATCAAATATAACTAGATTCAGCTTGTTTCTTCTATTTACTCATTTTATTGACTCATTGGATGCATCTTATCTTTGAATTTTGCAAAAAAAAAATTGTGTTTTTAATGAAGTTTAAGCAATTTTTTAAGTTGTCGAGTTTTTTGCCGAGTTTTTTCCGTACCGTTTTTTCCGAGCTTGGCGAGTTTTTGAAATTGGCGAGTTTTTCAACTATGCTCCCATCTATCAATCGGATGGGTGTGGGACTACTCCCAATTTGTTCCTTAGATACTCAAATGTATCCCTGGGTAGTGGTTTGGTGAATATATCAGCAATTTGCTCTTTGGTAGCAATGTATTCCAAACTCAATTGTTCTTCAACCACTTGCTCCCTTAGAAAGTGATACTTGATAGGTATGTGCTTGGTCCTTGAGTGCATCGCTGGGTTTTTTGACATGTTGATAGCACTTGTGTTGTCACAATAGATGATGATAGGGTGATTGTACTCCGCTTTAATATCTTTCAAAGTTTGTTTCATCCATAGTACTTGGGTGCAACATGCTACTGCTGCTATGTATTCAACCTCTGCAGTGGATAATGAAACTGATGCTTGTTTTTTGCTCATCCATGATACTAAGTTTCCACCAAGGAAAAAGGCTCCTCCACTCGTGCTTCTCCTATCATCCAAGCTCCCAGCCCAATCGGCATCTGTGTGTGCTTCTAAAGTGAAGTCCTTTCCACTAGGATACCATATGGCATAGACCATATTCCAAAGTACCCTTCAAGTACTTGAAGATTCTCTTTACTGCTTGAACATGTGTTTCTTTTGGTGCAGATTGAAATCTTGCCTCTTTTGAAACCTTGTTGTTGAAGATATTTATCAAGCTTGGCATACCAAGCTCTTGGAGCTTGTTTCAAGCCATAGAGAGCTTTCTTCAACCTGCAAACATAATCCTTGTTTTCTGATAGTATAAACTCTTCAGGCTGCTCAACATAGACTTCTTCCTTTAAATCTCCATTTAGAAAGGTAGACTTTACACCCATTTGGTACACTTTGAAGTTTTTATGACTCGCATAGGCTAAGAACATCCTAACTGCCTCCATCCTAGCAACTGATACAAATGTTTCTTCAAAGTCCACACCTTCAACTTGAGCATAGCCCTTGCAAACTAACCTTGCTTTGTTTCTTACAACTTGACCATCTTCATTGAGTTTGTTCCTAAAAACCCATTTGGTACCAATTATATTTTTTTCTTTTGGTCTTGGGACAAGTTCCCAAGTGTCATTCTTCTCAATTTGGTCCAACTCTTCATTCATTGCCTCAATCCAACTTTCATCTTTACTTGCTTCTTGGAAGGTTTTGGGTTCAACTTTGGATAGTAATGCAAAATCATAATCTTCTTGGTAGTTCACCATTTTCTTGTTGATTTAAGTCTATCATCAAGGATCAACTCTTCTAGGTGATTTCTTTGCACAAATTTAGATGGTGTCTTTGGAGTCTTCATAGGAGTCTTTTGTGGAGTTTCTATATTTTTCTCTTCATTATTCTCCTCAACCTCTTCTTCTTGTTAATCCCAACATTCTTTTTCTTGATAATCAAATTCGGGTGCCTTAATTTTGTAGTACCTTTCCTCATCAACTCTTACATTAGTGCTTTCAACAATTTTATTCAATCTTTTGTTGTAACAGCGATAGGCTTTTCTTTTTAAGCAGTAACTCAAAAATATCCCTTTATCAAATTGGGAATCAAATTTTCCCAAATTTTCATCATCCCTCTTTATGTAGCACTTACTTCCAAAAACCTTGAAATACTTGAATGTTCCAAGTCTGCCCTTCCATAGTTCATATGGTGTTTTATCCATATTTCCTCTAATTGTCCTTTGTTCAAAATGTAGACTGATGTAAGAACAGCTTCTCTCCAAAATGAATCTGGTAGATTGGCTTCATTTAACATAGTCCTTGCCATCTCTTGGACTGTTCTATTCTTTCTTTCTACAACACCATTTTGTTGTGGTGTCCTAGCTATTGAATATTGTCTTCTAATCCCATGTTGTTCACAATATTCTATGAATTCATTTGAGGTGAATTCTCCCCCTCGATCAAATCTCAAACACTTTATCTTAAGACCTGTTTCATTCTCAACTAGTGCCCTGAATTTCTTGAATTTTTCTAAGGCTTCTGATTTTTCTTTTAAGAAGGTTACCCAAGTCATCCTTGAAAAGTCATCAATGAGAAGCATAAAGTAAATCTCACCTTGTAGACTTTTTGTTCTAGCGGTTCCACATAGATCTGTGTGATCAAGTTCCAATGGCTTTGATGATGAATACTCCTTTGTTTTGAAGGATACCCTTGTTTGCTTCCCTTGTTGGCAATGTTTGCAAATGGTATTACTTGGTTGGAAAATTTTGGGCATGTCCCTTACAGCTTCCTTCTTGCTGATCTTAACCAAGTTGTCAAAGTTCATGTGTCCCATGCGTCTATGCCACAACCAACTTTCATCTTCTTGGTTCATAAGGCATTTTTGACCTCTTGTCTCACTTAGAACATACGATTTGTCCTCAATTTTATTTGCATCTGCAATATCTCTTCCATTCTTTCTAATTTCACAACCATCTTGATGAAAGATTAAGGTATGACCTTGGTTGCACGCTTGGCTCACACTTAGTAGGTTATGTTTTAGGCCTTCAACATATAGAACATTACTTGTCTTTGTTCTTCCATTGTCTAGACTCAAGGTTCCTCTTCCCGCAATCTTTGTTGTGGTATTGTCTCCAAACCTTACTAAACCTCCATCTATCTTTTGTAGATGAATGAACTTGTTCATGTCTCCGGTCATGTGGTTTGAACAACCACTATCAATGTACTGATGATCTTTTTTATTTTGCACATGAAAAGCTATTTGAACAAGCATAGCTTTCTCTTTATCTTCTTTCCTTTTCTGTTTCCACACTTTCATACTCTCCCCATGTGTTTTGGGTAGTGCTTCTTCTTTATGAATTGTAGTTGGAAAAATGGTTCTGCATTGCCTTGTTGCATGCCCAAAGTTATTGCATTTGAAACACTCAATTGCAAGGTTAAGTGGATAAAATGAATTATAGTTCCTCCTTTCAGGTTTACCAGGATTAATTTTCTTATCATGAAGCTTGTTGTGACTTCTACAATTCATTGCTTTGTGACCAAATTTGTAGCAAGAATAGCAATAACCAAAAAACGGATAATATGACCCCTTTGGTAGGAATCGTTTTTGCAGATTGGTCTTTTCTTCCATAGTGCTTTTCCCTAGTGAAGCATCATTGACTTTAGTCTGAACTTGATTCTCCTCTTTCTTGCTACATTCTCCTTTAGCTGAGCTTTTGATAACATCAACATAACTTTTGTAAGATGTTTTCTTTAGCTCTTTTCTTAGTGTGACAATTTCACACTTCAATCTTTCACATTCTTTCTCCTTTTCCTCAAGTTGGGTTTTGATTATGTCTTCAATCCTAAGGGTAATTTGCCCTTATATTTTCCAGATCTTTTCTTTAGCTTTCTCACAAAATTTGCTTCTTCCTCATCTGTTAAATTATTGCCTTCCACTTTCCTCCCTTTTGAATTCTTGGAAGCTTTGAATGCAGCCTCCTTTTGTATTGATGTATATTTTCATGTTCTCATCTCATAGGCTGTTAAGATTCCATGTAGTTCATCCATGGTCAAAGTGTCCAAGTCTTTCATTTCCTCTATTAATGATACTTTGGGATCAAATCTTGGTGGAAGGGATCTAAACACCTTTTGCACTACTGCTGGTTCCTATACTTCTTCTCCAAGGCCACGAATGGTATTGACAACTTCATTCACACGCAAGAAAAATCCAGCAATGCTTTCCTCTTCAGTCATTTCAAGACTTTCAAAATTTCCTCTATGAGTTTGTAGTTTGGCTCCTTTTACTTTCTTGTCTCCTTCATAGGTTTGTTTCAACTTGTCCCAAATCTCTTTGGCAGATTAGCAATGCATTATCTTCACAAGTTCAGATTCACTTAATCCACATAGGATTGCGTTCTTGGCTCAAGCATTATTTTCACTTGCCTTCTTTCTTGTTGAATCTGTTGGAGTTGTTGAAGGAGCTTAATATCCATTTACCACTGATTGCCAAACATCAAATCCTATAGCATTAATATAGGCCTCCATTCTCATGCTCCAAAATGCATAGTTTGTCCCATCAAACAATGGAGCTTTGTTGGAAGAGAATCCTTCTCCACTCATGATGTGTGCAGTATGGATAACAATTGATGAGCACACAAATATACTAAGAGGGGGGAGGGGAGGAAGGAGGAGAGAGGAGTGAATCAGTATATTAATAAACTTTTCTACCCTCTCTACTTTTATCAACTTCAAACTCTAAACAATATCAACTATGCAAGAAAATAACTGTATGAACAAGTTGACACCAAGATTTTATGTGGAAACCCTTGAGGGTGAAAACCACGGTACAAAATTTATGTACTTTATAATAAAAATGGATTTACAATGGTGTAGGCTTCAACCTACTAGAGGCACCAACCTCTTACTCAAATACGTAGGCACCAACCTACAAGGAGCAGCAACTCCTTCTTGCAAGGGACCAACCTCGGCTCTCTTGACTGAAAAACTTCAAATGTAGATAAGATCTTCCACTAGATCTGCTTCATGTATCAATCTATCTCTCCTTTGTGATATATGTTCTTCTTTTGAACTCACACAAGAGATGCTTTTGCAATTAAAATTCAAAACTCTACACATCCTTTTTCAAATCTGAAAATGAATCATATATTTATATACTAATCAACCACTGCAATCTTTGGTAAGAGATTGCACCCTTTAAAATCTGCCTCTTCAAGGAACCACTTCAAATATGTTTGTTTATCTTAATTATATCCTTCCAAATTTAATGAATTTGCATCTAGATAAATCGCACCATTTCATGTTTTAATTAATTTGTTTTGATAAATCTAAAGTTGCATCCTTTAGAATGAATCGCACCATATCATATCTAATGAAAAGACAATTTTTGTCTTATTATAATTTGTCTTTTCTCTTGTTTGTCTTATTCCCAACTTTAATCTCAACCGCACCACTTCATAACAAATATTATACATGTTTTTGTGAATAAGACAACTTTGTCTTATGTGCTGCATATTAATCGCTGCTTTTTATGAACCAAACACCACCTCAAGAATTACTTGATTTTCATGCTTACTTCATATTAATCGTGTCTCTTGTATATCCACTATGAAAAAAACTCTTCTTAAAAACGTATCTTTTTATGATCTGTAAATAATACAAATTTGTCTTATTTGGCTTTTGTCTTTTTCTGATTTTGTTTCTTTTTGACTTGTGTGTGTTTTTTTTTAGTACATGCTATATTTGTTTAGCAATGATCTATCTTACCTTCAGATTTAAATCTATCTCTTCAATCTGTACTAGCAATCTGTCATGCTGTTTATGAATTTGCTCAAACAAGCTTCAGATTAGTTTGCTGTTTGCTGTCATGCTGTTCATGATTTTGCTCAAACAATCTGTTGTATAGGCTTAAATGTTTTCTATCTGCTTTCCACTTCTTGAATGATCTATTGTATTCTCAAAAGCATATGATAGATCTTCTATACTCTTAGCTTGACATCAATTGGTTGGCTCAAATGGAAGTATATTTTAGCAAGCATTCTCTTACCTTAGAACAAAAGATTTCCTATGCTAGGTTAAGAATCACAAAACATACTCTAACATGGTTTGGAAGTCTCTATTATTCTATGGCATTAAGGAAACAAGCTCCTATAAGTTCTTCGGAACAATTTAAGTTAATTAAGAAACAACTTTATCCTTTTTGTCATTGAAAGGAAAAATGTATGCAATGGCAATTCTTTAAAAACAAGGATGGCCAAAGTGTACAAGATTAATTATAGTAGTGAATTCCATAGAAGAATTGTTCATATGGAAAAGGATGTACACGATGAAGTAGTCCTAAAGAAATGCATAGAAGGTCTTCATAGCCATCTAAGAGATCTAAATTGTTTTCCAAACCATGGACATAGATGAAGCATCTGTTAGAATATTGTCATTGATGTCAAAGCGAATGAAAAAGATATTGCCGTTGATGTCAAAAACTGTATAGGAAAGATTATTGGCAAGTTTAATGTCATTGATGTCAAAGGGTAAATCGCTGTCAAAGGATAAAGAACATCGATTAAGGCAAAGGCCACTAATCATTTCAAGGGCAGATTGTATTTTTGCAAAGTGATTAAAGACAAGTTCCTAAGATACCAGCTGACCAATGCAAGTTCAAGTTTAAGTTTATTCTTTCATATGCTGGCCGACCGAGACAAGTTTAATGATTCCTTCATATGCCTGGCCGACCACACTCTATACTAGCCGACTTCCTTAGTGGTTATAAAGGCATATATATATATATATATATTGCCTAAGTTAATGTGGACTTTCAGTTTTAAAATGGAGAGATTAAATAAGTGATACATAAGCAGTGATTCTAAGATTATTGTGAAGACAGCAACTTAATTATTGGAAGGCAGCGAATTAATCATAACATACCAGCAATCATTATAATTTTCATTTAATAAGCAGTGATTAGCACTAAAAGAGGGATAACGATTATAGAGTGACTAAGAGCAGCAATTTATAATGTGTAAAGTGTAGAGAATAATGTTTGTTTAGAGCAGCAATCGTTAATTCTAAAAAGCAGCAGTTAGTAGTTATGAAAGGGTGCTTATGAAACAAGAATTGTCTCCCTTTGCAAAATATTGCATCCATTCATGTAGTCACTACTTGTGGTAGAGATATAAATAGAGTTTGAAGAATGTGGAAAAGAGAGTATGGAGTATTGAAAATAAATTTTATACACCAGCAGATATATGCAGATTTGAAAGAGAAGTATGCAGACTTGTAAGATATTGCATCAAATTTGTGGGAGAGAGAGAAATGTGAAGATTGAAGAAGAAAGCAAGTGTGTAGAGCCAAAGGGATACATCATACAAACACAAGAAAGTTTATTAAGAGAACATAGAAGATCTATTAGTCAAGAGAGAAGTGTGTGGAGGAATTAAATATATATTATTGTGGATATGTGTGAAAAGGCAGTGATCAAGATTGAAAAGGCAGCAATTACTATTTAAGAGGAGTCATGACTATTTGAAGGGTCATTATCTTTAAAAGGATGTATCTCTTGATTGAATTATGAAGATATAAAAAGGAATAAAAAATGTGTGAGAACTGTGGAATAAATGTAATATCATACAAGCAGATTTATGAAGAAGGGAAGTGTGTGAGACACAAAGAATATCGTTCAAGAACAAGATTTAAGGAAAGTATATGCATATTTATGAATGAAGATTTAAGAAAGAGAATATGTGTAGATTTGTGTATGAATATTTAAGAAAGAGAATATATGCAGATTTGTCTATGAAGATTTTGAGGAGGAGAACATAAAAGGAGATCATTTAAGGCTATTTGTAAAGAGGATTTATTCTCAAGAAGACAAGATTCTATTGAAGAGGTTGGTGCCCTGTATTGAGGAGGTTGGTGCCTCATTTCAAAGAAACTGGTCTCTTGTTGAGTTGCTGCTCAGTTGTGGGAATTGGTGTCTCAAGTGGGTTGGTGCCTACAAATTCTACAAGTGGGGATTGGTGACTCCAGTGGGCTGATAATCACAAATTGTATAAGAGGGGATTGGTGTCTCCTATAGGTTGGTGCCTACAAAGATTGTAAGAGATTTTAATATCAAGCAATGTTTTGTCGTGGTTTTCTTCCATAAGGGTTTCCACATAAATCATGTGTTCCTCTTTGTTGCATAATTGTTAGATCTTATAGGAATGATATTGTGCAATTGATATTATTGTGGTTGTTAGTTTAAAAAAGTAAAAGATTGTATTATATTGATTCACCCCCACCCCCATTATGCTCATCAGCATGTTCCCATGCTCATTACCTTTAGGTAGATAGTCCTTCATCCTATCCTAAGAATAGGGGAGCCAATGCCAAGGACGAGATGGTATATTATAATATTCCATAAGTACCAAAAAGAAATATGTGCTTCATTGTGACCATTGTGGAAAGTAGGATGATGAAGAATCCTCTTGTTAAAAGTTACATCAAGAAAATAACCCTCACAAGCAAGGTAAGAAAGTTAAAGATACTCTAAAATTTCTGCTGGGTAGAAGCTAAAGACCATGGTTGGCGCCTTTCAAAAGAGAACTTTTTTGAGTCTTAAAAAAAGAAATCACGAGGGACACAAAACAGAATTTTTTGATTGCTTCGCCAAACCTCCGAAAACTGAGTTTTTTTAGGTTTTGAGAAAAAGGCTAAAACTGAGTTTTTAGTAGCAAATTTTGTGAAGCTTCATGAAGTCGGTGAAAAAGCTCACGTGGGAACCAAGAGATCAAGAAAGCGTCTTTTATGTTGTTCATTTTGAACTCCAAAATCGCGGTAGGAGCTAAACCCCCACAAGCAAAGGTATCGAACATGGTTGCCATCGAGGGAGGATTCAAAAGCATACCGTTTTTGGAGAGGAAATTGATTCACGAGTTAGGGTTTTGTTTTTTTTTGTTTTTGTTTTGATTAATTATTTTAACAAAAATTCTTCTTGCAAAATACTCATTCCAGTGAAAAAAAAAGGGGCATAATAGAGCACTGAAAACAATTTTTTTGCATTTTAGAATCCAAAAATGAGAGATTATACAATCTTTTGTTGATTTTTTTTCATTTTTTTCACTGTTTTTTGAAATTTTCAGACCTAGGTTCATTTTTTGTGTACAATGATAAGATTAGTTAATAATGTTGATTGATAATTCATTTAAACACATTTGTATCAATTTAAATCAAATTTAGCTCTACATTTTTGAAGTTTTAATGATTTTAGGTTGTTTTTTAAATTTTTTTGTATTAAAAAACTAATATGTTGTACATATTTTTGAATGTGTAGATTGATCATTGATCAGTGAATACACATTACACACTATAATGGCTTCTAGCTCTGGTTCAGGCTCAGCATCAGGTTCCGCCCCCGCCCCATCAAGTTCCACCCCTCGCACACCATCATCATGGGTTCCAAGCACTCGTCCTGCAAGGGCTAGAGACCCTACATGGAAATATGGTGTCAGAGGGCCAATGCCTGGAACAGTTGTTTGCGGTGAATGCAAAAATACATATCATGGAGGCATAAATCACCTCAAATACCATCTAGCAGACATTCCTCAGCGTGATTCCAAGGTTTGTGGGCAGCCCAAAGAAGAGATTAGAAGAGAGATGTTTGCCCTACTTTCACTTGCTGAGGAAAAAAAAATGCAAAGGGAGAGGGCTAAAAAAGCCATAGCAGCATGCATAGCCAGTGGACATACGCATGCCCATGGGACTCAGGAGCACAGGGTCAAGCACATGGAGATAGAGTCAGATGAGGCTGCGGATATTATTGGCATTGTGGGCTCTCTTCATGGTCCACGGATTCGCACTCATGCCACAGCCACAGCCACACCATCCTCTAGGCCCCCCTTTTCCTCTAGTTCGACTAGAGTGCCAATGCCACCAACACCTTCATCTTCGCGCAACCCACAGAGTTTTTTTGTGCCAAGAAACACACCAAGAGCACAGGTATCATTGGAGGCTACAGGGTGGAACAAGGAGGTGCATGAACATGCCAACATGGCATGTGCTGATTTTTGGTATTTCAATAACATACCATTCAATGTGGCGAGTAGTCCCTATTGGCACAATATGGTCACTTAATTGACAGTTGCGGGAAAAGGCTTCAAGCCACCTTCTCGCAAAGATTTGAGTGGGAGGTAAGTGACAAGTCAA
The DNA here is from genome assembly GCA_007258455.2 of Sequoia sempervirens. Lineage (NCBI taxonomy): Eukaryota > Viridiplantae > Streptophyta > Pinopsida > Cupressales > Cupressaceae > Sequoia > Sequoia sempervirens. The sequence continues at coordinate 21,788 of VDFB02269464.1, forward strand.
CTTAAATTTTATGTTCTTTAATTTAAAATTTAAATTAATTTATTATTTATGTTGAATTCAAGCTATTTTTTGTTTAAAACTTACAATTTTGTACTTATTTAATTATTTTACTTTGTACTTGCAGTTTGCTCACAAATGCAACCGAAAGGGCAATGCATGTGGTGGAAGAGCAAAAAACTAAATGGAAGAAATTTGGCTGCTCAATTCTTTCTGATGGGTGGACGGATGGGAGAAACCGCACCATCCTTAATTTTTTGGTTGCTTCCAAAGGTGAAGTGTTTTGGAAGTCGGTGGATGCTTCCAACAGGATAAAAACTGCAGATACATTGTGTACGTTGTTGGATGAAGTTGTGATGGAGGTGGGGATTGCTAATGTGGTGCAAGTCATCACAGATAATGCAACAGCGTATGTGGCAGCTGGAAGGATGCTTGAGAGTAGACATCCATCACTCTTTTGGTCACCTTGTGTGGCTCATTGCCTTGACCTTCTATTGGAGGACATAGGCAAACTTGTTTGGGTGGCACCGATTGTAGATGATGCAAGGAGCATCACAAAATATATCTACAATCACCCTTGGGTTCGTAATTTGATGAGAGCATACGCAAGGGAAGGAGTTGGTGAGATCGGGTGCCACAAGGTTTGCAACAATTTTCCTAACGTTGCAAAGCATTTTGGATTCTTTGGGCTCTCTAAAACAAATGTTCGTGAGTCAAGCATGGAATGACTCCTCATATTCAAAGAAGGCCGAAGGAGATAGAATTTTTGCAATAGTCTTTGACCCCTTGTTTGCACAAAAAGCTACAGAGATTGTGAGGGTAACTTCAAAACTTTGATTTTAATTTTAATCTCAAGTTGAATATAAATATATATTTTTTAATTTAACTTTAAGCCTTTCATTATAAATTTCTAACTTTTATCTTTTTGTATTTTTAATCTAGGTGTCGGAGCCCTTGGTTAGAGTCCTCCGCTTGGTAGATGGGGATGAAAACCCAATGGGATACATTTATGAGGCCATGGATAGGGCCAAGGAGGCCATCAAAAGTTATTACATGGGGGACAGCCTCAAATTTGATCCCATATGGGAGATTGTTGATAGGAGGTGGAACAATCAACTCCACCAACCCATCCATGCAGCAAGGTACTTCCTCAACCCTTCTTATCTCTTTTCAGAGAACTTTTCCGATGCTAATGGAGAGGTTATGGAGGGGCTTACAACATGCATTCAGAGGATGGAACCCGATGTTGCAGTGAGAGACCTCATTGTCAAGGAGATGGATATGTACAGGGAGGCAACTGGTAATCTTTTTTCTTCGGAGTTGGCTGTTAGAGGAAGAACCACTATAGCACCAGGTATAAAATTTGGAGTCTTTAAATTTTAAGTTTATTTCACATGCATCTTAGAATTTGATAAAATGTGTTTTGACTTTTGACTTTTGAGTCTTTGACTTTGTTTCCTAACTCTTCAATTTTCTTTTTTTTTTTTTTGCAGATGTTTGGTGGAAAAAACCCAAATCTACAAAAAATTCATGACACATTCTATAATATGTCGGCGTTAGTATTAGTGCATGTTGTGACAATTGGAGCTTGTTGATCCCACATTCCCACCACAGAGGAACAAGTTGAGCTATAATGACACGGTCTTTGTGCAATACAACCGGTTTAAAGAGTTGAAAGAAAAATCATTGGATCCCTAACGACAGATGAGATAGATCCTTGCCATTGGTGGGGCGGGAGGGCGAGAGGCGACTCCATTGTTTGGCGCGGTGAAATCCTTGAAGCCGAGAGAGAGGCAATGGGAGGATGTGGAGTGCGATAGGGTAGGAGATGTAGGGTTGGATGAAGTTCAACCAAAGAAGCGCTGATAGCACACAGCCACCAACTTTACACTGCATATTAGGGACCCAGAAGGGACTACATGCCCTAAATTTGTTGCTAAGGCCACCGAGGAAGAGAGAAGCCCTAGCATAATTGTATATAGTTGTTGTTTAGTATTTGCTTCTAGTTCTAGTTTTACTGTTTTCATGTATTAGACTTTCAGGCTTTTAGCCATCGGGATTCTACATGAGAATGCGATTTTGTAATCAATTTACATTAAAGTCAATCAAAATTAATAGAAAACACTTTTGTACTCATTTATGGATTCATTGGATTCATCTTGTCATTGAATTTTGCAAAAAAAAATGTGTTTTTAATGAAATTTAAGCATTTTTTTCATTTCTTGAGTTTTTTGCCGAGTTTTTTCCGAGTTTTTGCCGAGTTTTAAAAAACTATCCAATTTTTCCCTTGGCGAGTTTTTTGTTGGGGCGAGTTTTCCATCTATGGCTAAGGTAATTGATTGCACTTCAAGAGTTGATTCTCAGCTTTCTTGCACTACTAGGAAAGTTGATTTGTTGGAAACACGGGAATTGTATTAACATCAAAATTCATGTAAATGCTGTTAAGGTTGATGCATTATTTGATTCAAGTTCTCAAACTAGCCTAATTGCTCAAGATTTGGTTAATAAAATTAGCCTTAAAGTTGCTCAACACCTCAAGCCTTATAGGTTGGGTTAAGTAAAACAAGGTGCTAATATACTAGTTAGTAGGCAAGCCACAATACAAAGTGATATTTTCAGCTAGATCTAACTTCATTGATGAAATAGTGGTAGATGTTGCTCCTTTAGATGTTTGTGGCGTTGTTCTTAGCAATCCATACATGTATGATTAAAAGGAAATGTTCTATAGTAAGGAAAACAAGAACCACTTCATCAAAGGCGGAAAACCTTTCATGTTGTATGCTTATTATGGTAAAGACCAACCTAATAGGCCCTAAATCTTCATGTGAAGATGACTGGCAACACAAGAGTTCTTCCTTTGGGAAAAACCAATGTTGAACAAGTTTCTCCATGTTTAGGCAACACACTTTTGCAATTGAAGACAAGGATGTACCAATTTTTGGCTTATGTTTGTATTGTGGCACAAGGAGATGGCATATGTATTGTCAATTGGGAGGTACAATTCCTCTATTCCGTTCAATCTCCAAACTTTTAGAAACCAAAACCCTCCATATTGCAGAAGTGTGAAATAAAGGATGAAAAGCACATGTTTTTACTAAGAAGGGGGGGTGAATCAATATAAGAACAATTTTAAACTTTTAAAACACTAAATAATGAAAACTTGATAGTGCAAATGAACCATAAGCAAAATGAACACCAGTATTACATGGAAAACCCTTTCGGGAAAAAACCACGACAAAATATTTGTTTTTATTAATATGTAGGCACCAACCTACAGAAGACACCAATCTTTGATTACAAAAGTGAGCACAAACTCACAGCTGAGCACCAACCCAATATATCAATGAAAAATGAGAGGCACCAACCTCCACACTAATAGGTATAATATCTTTTTAATGGAAGACGAATAACAGAAAACCCCTTCTTCAAATCAGCTTCTTCAACAAACTAAACTTTATCTCTACACTTATCTTCTTGTCCAATTCTGCCCCTTATAACTTTCAAAAACCCTACATTTGTTACTTTCAAATCTACTTCTTTTCTCTTGTGAATTTGCCATAAAAATTGCTTAACACAATTGATTTTTTTCTTACTTCTAATACACAAAAAAAACATAGACTATTGCATGCAAATTCGTACTATATCCTTTTTCCTTTTTTTGCTACACAAAAATATCTCCTTTTTCCTTTTTCATATGAAAAATATAGCATTAATCTCTTTCTAAATAAATAAAACCCTAAGGCATTTATTAAAAAAAAGAGGTAGCACTTCAAAGGATTTGACACTTTAAGAAGAAAAGCCAGCCACAACAAAAAAACTCTTTTTGTTTTTTGTTTTTAGAAATAGATCCTGTTTTCTTTTAAGAAATACAACTCCACTTAGCATGCATTGTTGGTTATCTTTTTGCATGCTATCTTTATGCTTTCTTTTTGCATTGCTTTCATTTTTCCTATTTTTAACAATAGATGTTCAAATCTGATTTGCATGCTATCTTTATGCTCTCATTTTGCATTGCTTTCCTTTTTTCTTGTTTTTAGCAATAGATCTTCAAATCTGATTTTTTGCTGTGGCACTTGTTTTATCAACAAATCTGATTGTGTAATCTAAGGTGTTTTGTTTTATCCAATTATCCAACTCCACGCTTTTGTTCTATCCATAAGTGGCGCCAATGGGGAATATATCGTTGCATGTCTTTTATATATTGTTGCATGTCCTTTATATATTTTGCATATGTTTATATATTGTTGCATGTTTTCTTTGACATCAATGACTATATTCTAACAATCTCCCCCTTTTCCATTGATGGCAATTCAAACTTTATAAATTGCCCCTTGTCTCCAATTCTCCCCCTTTGACATCAATGGCAAAGGAATTATCTACTCTTCTGAAACTTCTTTTTCACGAAGCTAAATGATATGATAATAATCAGCTCGCTTTGAAACTAGACTTCTTCTCAATGATTGGAGAGTGATGTCACTCTCAACTTCTTCCTCAAGTACTCGAAGGTTTCCTTTGGAAGTGGCTTGGTGAAGATATTTGCAATTTGTTTTTTAGTGGACACATACTCTAACTTTACCTGTTGATCAGCAACTTGCTCTCTTAAAAAATGATACTTAATCAAAATGTGCTTTGTCATGGAGTGCATGACTGGATTCTTGGAAATGTTGATCGCACTTGTATTGTAGACAAAGAAATAGACACTTGTTCCTTACTCAACCATGAAACAAGATAATCTCCTACAAAGAATGCACCTCCACTCGTACTTTTTCTATCATCAATGTTGTCGTCCCAATCTACATCTATGTATGTTCTGAGGTTGAAATTTTCACCTTTTGGATACCACAATCCAAAATCCATAGTACCCTAAGATATTTGAATATCCTTTTTACTACATTCACATATGTGTCCTTTGGTGCAACCTAAAATTGAGCGTCATACCCAACCGCTTGTATAATATCAAGTTGTGTAGCTATTACATACAATAAACTTCCAATCATGGATCTATACAAAGTTTGATTAGCTTCAAGAGATTCATCATCCTTTCTCAACCTGCATCCTATAACCATGGGGGTACTCATAGGATTGCAGTTCTCAATACTAAATTTCTTCAACATCTCCTAATGTACTTAGTTTGAGAAATAAAAATGCCTTTATTTGATTCTAAAATTTGCAAAACAAGAAAGAAAGACAACTCACCAAGCATAGACATTTTGAACTCCTTCTGCATGTTAATAGCAAATTCTTGACACATCTTTTCACTATTCCCTCCAAAAGTAATATCATCAACATAAACAACAGCAATCAACATGTAATCACCTTCATTCATGACATAGAGATTGTTGTCTACGATACCTTTTTTGAACCCTTGCTACTGTAGATATTTGTCCAATCTTGCATACCGAGCTCTAGGGGCTTGTTTCGGCCCACAAAGTGCGTTCCTTAGCTTGCAAGCATAGTTTTGATTTTCTGAAATAAAAAATCAATTAAGCTGTTCAATGTAAACTTCTTTCTTCAACTTTCCATTCATAAAAGTTGAGTTTACATCGATCTGATAGAGTTTAAAAATTTAAAACTAGTAAGAGCCAAGAACATTCTTACGGCTTCCATCCTAGCAACTAGAGAAAAAGTCTCTTCAAAACCAATACCCTCAATTTGAGCATATCTCTTGCATACAAGTCTTGCCTTGTTCCTTACAACTTGGCCATCTTCATTCCACTTATTTTTGAACACCCATTTAGTACCTATTACATTCTTATCCTTGGGTCTTGGAACAAGTTTCCAAGTTTCATTCTTCTCAATTTGATCAAGGTCCTCTTCCATGGCCTCCATCCAATACTTATCTTCCACTGCTTCTTTGAAACTCTTAGATTCGATTTTGGACAGCAAAGATATGTCTTCATCTTCTAAATAATTTACCATCTTCTTGTTGTTCTTGTCTTACCATCTTCTATTATCAAATCTTCAGGACGATTCCTTTGTATAAACTTAGATGGTGTCTTTATTGGTGCTTTTGATTGTATCTTCCACTCAACTATTTCAACTTCTTTTTTTTCTTTGTCTCCATTGCACTCCTCTACACTTTGATCATCAACCTCATGTACCTTTTCTGGAAGACTTCTTTCTTCATCAA
>VDFB02269465.1:0-45180 GCA_007258455.2 Sequoia sempervirens
ATTGTTAATGAAATCCAAAGTTATAGAGAAAAAAGGGGTGCACTCTTCTCTTTAGACCTAGCAAAGAGCAATACACAATCAGCCACCAGGTATAAAATTTGAAATTTACAAGTTACAAATATTGATAATTTGATAAAATATGTTTTCAACTTTTGAGTTTTGACTTTCTTTTCTAAGTTTCTAAGTTCTCTTGTAACTCTTAATTTGTTTTCTATAGATGTTTGGTGGTCAAATTGAGGTGGAAATACTCCACATCTCCAACAATTTTCCCTCTGTGTCTTATCACAGCCTTGTAGTTCGTCCAATTGTGAGCGTAATTGGAGTTTGTTTGAGGCCATCCATACAAAGAAAAGGAAAAAACTAGCTCAAAAATGCTTGAATGACCTTTTATATGTGCAATATAATCTTCAGCTGCGCACAAAACAGGTTAAGGAAATATCAGATGATCCAATTGATTTGGATGAGATAGATCCATACAATGATTGGACAAGGCAAGATGAGCGACCTTCATTGTTTTCCGAGGATGAGATCTATGACTTTGAGCGACAGGCAATGGAGGAGGGGGGTGGATTTGCATTCTCATTGGATGACATTGAGGATGACCCTGAGGAGGAGTCATTGGCAGTGCCAGAGCCACCAGCAGTAGCCTCTACATCTAGGATGGAGGTTGAGCAGCCACAGCAGATGCCTACGACTACACCCTCTCCCGTAGTGAGAAGTACTAGACATGGGAAGAGGAAGATGTGAATTTGTAAAAGCTGAAATATATTAATGTTGTATTTACTTTCAGTTTTACAAAAAACTATTTGCTATTTTCATTTTGTTTCAGACTATCAGTATCAGCATATTGAGCATTCCACATGGGGATGCAATTTTGTATCTAATTTTCTTTCAAATCAATCAAATATAACTAGATTCAGCTTGTTTCTTCTATTTACTCATTTTATTGACTCATTGGATGCATCTTATCTTTGAATTTTGCAAAAAAAAAATTGTGTTTTTAATGAAGTTTAAGCAATTTTTTAAGTTGTCGAGTTTTTTGCCGAGTTTTTTCCGTACCGTTTTTTCCGAGCTTGGCGAGTTTTTGAAATTGGCGAGTTTTTCAACTATGCTCCCATCTATCAATCGGATGGGTGTGGGACTACTCCCAATTTGTTCCTTAGATACTCAAATGTATCCCTGGGTAGTGGTTTGGTGAATATATCAGCAATTTGCTCTTTGGTAGCAATGTATTCCAAACTCAATTGTTCTTCAACCACTTGCTCCCTTAGAAAGTGATACTTGATAGGTATGTGCTTGGTCCTTGAGTGCATCGCTGGGTTTTTTGACATGTTGATAGCACTTGTGTTGTCACAATAGATGATGATAGGGTGATTGTACTCCGCTTTAATATCTTTCAAAGTTTGTTTCATCCATAGTACTTGGGTGCAACATGCTACTGCTGCTATGTATTCAACCTCTGCAGTGGATAATGAAACTGATGCTTGTTTTTTGCTCATCCATGATACTAAGTTTCCACCAAGGAAAAAGGCTCCTCCACTCGTGCTTCTCCTATCATCCAAGCTCCCAGCCCAATCGGCATCTGTGTGTGCTTCTAAAGTGAAGTCCTTTCCACTAGGATACCATATGGCATAGACCATATTCCAAAGTACCCTTCAAGTACTTGAAGATTCTCTTTACTGCTTGAACATGTGTTTCTTTTGGTGCAGATTGAAATCTTGCCTCTTTTGAAACCTTGTTGTTGAAGATATTTATCAAGCTTGGCATACCAAGCTCTTGGAGCTTGTTTCAAGCCATAGAGAGCTTTCTTCAACCTGCAAACATAATCCTTGTTTTCTGATAGTATAAACTCTTCAGGCTGCTCAACATAGACTTCTTCCTTTAAATCTCCATTTAGAAAGGTAGACTTTACACCCATTTGGTACACTTTGAAGTTTTTATGACTCGCATAGGCTAAGAACATCCTAACTGCCTCCATCCTAGCAACTGATACAAATGTTTCTTCAAAGTCCACACCTTCAACTTGAGCATAGCCCTTGCAAACTAACCTTGCTTTGTTTCTTACAACTTGACCATCTTCATTGAGTTTGTTCCTAAAAACCCATTTGGTACCAATTATATTTTTTTCTTTTGGTCTTGGGACAAGTTCCCAAGTGTCATTCTTCTCAATTTGGTCCAACTCTTCATTCATTGCCTCAATCCAACTTTCATCTTTACTTGCTTCTTGGAAGGTTTTGGGTTCAACTTTGGATAGTAATGCAAAATCATAATCTTCTTGGTAGTTCACCATTTTTCTTGTTGATTTAAGTCTATCATCAAGGATCAACTCTTCTAGGTGATTTCTTTGCACAAATTTAGATGGTGTCTTTGGAGTCTTCATAGGAGTCTTTTGTGGAGTTTCTATATTTTTCTCTTCATTATTCTCCTCAACCTCTTCTTCTTGTTAATCCCAACATTCTTTTTCTTGATAATCAAATTCGGGTGCCTTAATTTTGTAGTACCTTTCCTCATCAACTCTTACATTAGTGCTTTCAACAATTTTATTCAATCTTTTGTTGTAACAGCGATAGGCTTTTCTTTTTAAGCAGTAACTCAAAAATATCCCTTTATCAAATTGGGAATCAAATTTTCCCAAATTTTCATCATCCCTCTTTATGTAGCACTTACTTCCAAAAACCTTGAAATACTTGAATGTTCCAAGTCTGCCCTTCCATAGTTCATATGGTGTTTTATCCATATTTCCTCTAATTGTCCTTTGTTCAAAATGTAGACTGATGTAAGAACAGCTTCTCTCCAAAATGAATCTGGTAGATTGGCTTCATTTAACATAGTCCTTGCCATCTCTTGGACTGTTCTATTCTTTCTTTCTACAACACCATTTTGTTGTGGTGTCCTAGCTATTGAATATTGTCTTCTAATCCCATGTTGTTCACAATATTCTATGAATTCATTTGAGGTGAATTCTCCCCCTCGATCAAATCTCAAACACTTTATCTTAAGACCTGTTTCATTCTCAACTAGTGCCCTGAATTTCTTGAATTTTTCTAAGGCTTCTGATTTTTCTTTTAAGAAGGTTACCCAAGTCATCCTTGAAAAGTCATCAATGAGAAGCATAAAGTAAATCTCACCTTGTAGACTTTTTGTTCTAGCGGTTCCACATAGATCTGTGTGATCAAGTTCCAATGGCTTTGATGATGAATACTCCTTTGTTTTGAAGGATACCCTTGTTTGCTTCCCTTGTTGGCAATGTTTGCAAATGGTATTACTTGGTTGGAAAATTTTGGGCATGTCCCTTACAGCTTCCTTCTTGCTGATCTTAACCAAGTTGTCAAAGTTCATGTGTCCCATGCGTCTATGCCACAACCAACTTTCATCTTCTTGGTTCATAAGGCATTTTTGACCTCTTGTCTCACTTAGAACATACGATTTGTCCTCAATTTTATTTGCATCTGCAATATCTCTTCCATTCTTTCTAATTTCACAACCATCTTGATGAAAGATTAAGGTATGACCTTGGTTGCACGCTTGGCTCACACTTAGTAGGTTATGTTTTAGGCCTTCAACATATAGAACATTACTTGTCTTTGTTCTTCCATTGTCTAGACTCAAGGTTCCTCTTCCCGCAATCTTTGTTGTGGTATTGTCTCCAAACCTTACTAAACCTCCATCTATCTTTTGTAGATGAATGAACTTGTTCATGTCTCGGGTCATGTGGTTTGAACAACCACTATCAATGTACCGATGATCTTTTTTATTTTGCACATGAAAAGCTATTTGAACAAGCATAGCTTTCTCTTTATCTTCTTTCCTTTTCTGTTTCCACACTTTCATACTCTCCCCATGTGTTTTGGGTAGTGCTTCTTCTTTATGAATTGTAGTTGGAAAAATGGTTCTGCATTGCCTTGTTGCATGCCCAAAGTTATTGCATTTGAAACACTCAATTGCAAGGTTAAGTGGATAAAATGAATTATAGTTCCTCCTTTCAGGTTTACCAGGATTAATTTTCTTATCATGAAGCTTGTTGTGACTTCTACAATTCATTGCTTTGTGACCAAATTTGTAGCAAGAATAGCAATAACCAAAAAACGGATAATATGACCCCTTCGGTAGGAATCGTTTTTGCAGATTGGTCTTTTCTTCCATAGTGCTTTTCCCTAGTGAAGCATCATTGACTTTAGTCTGAACTTGATTCTCCTCTTTCTTGCTACATTCTCCTTTAGCTGAGCTTTTGATAACATCAACATAACTTTTGTAAGATGTTTTCTTTAGCTCTTTTCTTAGTGTGACAATTTCACACTTCAATCTTTCACATTCTTTCTCCTTTTCCTCAAGTTGGGTTTTGATTATGTCTTCAATCCTAAGGGTAATTTGCCCTTATATTTTCCAGATCTTTTCTTTAGCTTTCTCACAAAATTTGCTTCTTCCTCATCTGTTAAATTATTGCCTTCCACTTTCCTCCCTTTTGAATTCTTGGAAGCTTTGAATGCAGCCTCCTTTTGTATTGATGTATATTTTCATGTTCTCATCTCATAGGCTGTTAAGATTCCATGTAGTTCATCCATGGTCAAAGTGTCCAAGTCTTTCATTTCCTCTATTAATGATACTTTGGGATCAAATCTTGGTGGAAGGGATCTAAACACCTTTTGCACTACTGCTGGTTCCTATACTTCTTCTCCAAGGCCACGAATGGTATTGACAACTTCATTCACACGCAAGAAAAATCCAGCAATGCTTTCCTCTTCAGTCATTTCAAGACTTTCAAAATTTCCTCTATGAGTTTGTAGTTTGGCTCCTTTTACTTTCTTGTCTCCTTCATAGGTTTGTTTCAACTTGTCCCAAATCTCTTTGGCAGATTAGCAATGCATTATCTTCACAAGTTCAGATTCACTTAATCCACATAGGATTGCGTTCTTGGCTCAAGCATTATTTTCACTTGCCTTCTTTCTTGTTGAATCTGTTGGAGTTGTTGAAGGAGCTTAATATCCATTTACCACTGATTGCCAAACATCAAATCCTATAGCATTAATATAGGCCTCCATTCTCATGCTCCAAAATGCATAGTTTGTCCCATCAAACAATGGAGCTTTGTTGGAAGAGAATCCTTCTCCACTCATGATGTGTGCAGTATGGATAACAATTGATGAGCACACAAATATACTAAGAGGGGGGAGGGGAGGAAGGAGGAGAGAGGAGTGAATCAGTATATTAATAAACTTTTCTACCCTCTCTACTTTTATCAACTTCAAACTCTAAACAATATCAACTATGCAAGAAAATAACTGTATGAACAAGTTGACACCAAGATTTTATGTGGAAACCCTTGAGGGTGAAAACCACGGTACAAAATTTATGTACTTTATAATAAAAATGGATTTACAATGGTGTAGGCTTCAACCTACTAGAGGCACCAACCTCTTACTCAAATACGTAGGCACCAACCTACAAGGAGCAGCAACTCCTTCTTGCAAGGGACCAACCTCGGCTCTCTTGACTGAAAAACTTCAAATGTAGATAAGATCTTCCACTAGATCTGCTTCATGTATCAATCTATCTCTCCTTTGTGATATATGTTCTTCTTTTGAACTCACACAAGAGATGCTTTTGCAATTAAAATTCAAAACTCTACACATCCTTTTTCAAATCTGAAAATGAATCATATATTTATATACTAATCAACCACTGCAATCTTTGGTAAGAGATTGCACCCTTTAAAATCTGCCTCTTCAAGGAACCACTTCAAATATGTTTGTTTATCTTAATTATATCCTTCCAAATTTAATGAATTTGCATCTAGATAAATCGCACCATTTCATGTTTTAATTAATTTGTTTTGATAAATCTAAAGTTGCATCCTTTAGAATGAATCGCACCATATCATATCTAATGAAAAGACAATTTTTGTCTTATTATAATTTGTCTTTTCTCTTGTTTGTCTTATTCCCAACTTTAATCTCAACCGCACCACTTCATAACAAATATTATACATGTTTTTGTGAATAAGACAACTTTGTCTTATGTGCTGCATATTAATCGCTGCTTTTTATGAACCAAACACCACCTCAAGAATTACTTGATTTTCATGCTTACTTCATATTAATCGTGTCTCTTGTATATCCACTATGAAAAAAACTCTTCTTAAAAACGTATCTTTTTATGATCTGTAAATAATACAAATTTGTCTTATTTGGCTTTTGTCTTTTTCTGATTTTATTTCTTTTTGACTTGTGTGTGTTTTTTTTTAGTACATGCTATATTTGTTTAGCAATGATCTATCTTACCTTCAGATTTAAATCTATCTCTTCAATCTGTACTAGCAATCTGTCATGCTGTTTATGAATTTGCTCAAACAAGCTTCAGATTAGTTTGCTGTTTGCTGTCATGCTGTTCATGATTTTGCTCAAACAATCTGTTGTATAGGCTTAAATGTTTTCTATCTGCTTTCCACTTCTTGAATGATCTATTGTATTCTCAAAAGCATATGATAGATCTTCTATACTCTTAGCTTGACATCAATTGGTTGGCTCAAATGGAAGTATATTTTAGCAAGCATTCTCTTACCTTAGAACAAAAGATTTCCTATGCTAGGTTAAGAATCACAAAACATACTCTAACATGGTTTGGAAGTCTCTATTATTCTATGGCATTAAGGAAACAAGCTCCTATAAGTTCTTCGGAACAATTTAAGTTAATTAAGAAACAACTTTATCCTTTTTGTCATTGAAAGGAAAAATGTATGCAATGGCAATTCTTTAAAAACAAGGATGGCCAAAGTGTACAAGATTAATTATAGTAGTGAATTCCATAGAAGAATTGTTCATATGGAAAAGGATGTACACGATGAAGTAGTCCTAAAGAAATGCATAGAAGGTCTTCATAGCCATCTAAGAGATCTAAATTGTTTTCCAAACCATGGACATAGATGAAGCATCTGTTAGAATATTGTCATTGATGTCAAAGCGAATGAAAAAGATATTGCCGTTGATGTCAAAAACTGTATAGGCAAGATTATTGGCAAGTTTAATGTCATTGATGTCAAAGGGTAAATCGCTGTCAAAGGATAAAGAACATCGATTAAGGCAAAGGCCACTAATCATTTCAAGGGCAGATTGTATTTTTGCAAAGTGATTAAAGACAAGTTCCTAAGATACCAGCTGACCAATGCAAGTTCAAGTTTAAGTTTATTCTTTCATATGCTGGCCGACCGAGACAAGTTTAATGATTCCTTCATATGCCTGGCCGACCACACTCTATACTAGCCGACTTCCTTAGTGGTTATAAAGGCATATATATATATATATATATTGCCTAAGTTAATGTGGACTTTCAGTTTTAAAATGGAGAGATTAAATAAGTGATACATAAGCAGTGATTCTAAGATTATTGTGAAGACAGCAACTTAATTATTGGAAGGCAGCGAATTAATCATAACATACCAGCAATCATTATAATTTTCATTTAATAAGCAGTGATTAGCACTAAAAGAGGGATAACGATTATAGAGTGACTAAGAGCAGCAATTTATAATGTGTAAAGTGTAGAGAATAATGTTTGTTTAGAGCAGCAATCGTTAATTCTAAAAAGCAGCAGTTAGTAGTTATGAAAGGGTGCTTATGAAACAAGAATTGTCTCCCTTTGCAAAATATTGCATCCATTCATGTAGTCACTACTTGTGGTAGAGATATAAATAGAGTTTGAAGAATGTGGAAAAGAGAGTATGGAGTATTGAAAATAAATTTTATACACCAGCAGATATATGCAGATTTGAAAGAGAAGTATGCAGATTTGTAAGATATTGCATCAAATTTGTGGGAGAGAGAGAAATGTGAAGATTGAAGAAGAAAGCAAGTGTGTAGAGCCAAAGGGATACATCATACAAACACAAGAAAGTTTATTAAGAGAACATAGAAGATCTATTAGTCAAGAGAGAAGTGTGTGGAGGAATTAAATATATATTATTGTGGATATGTGTGAAAAGGCAGTGATCAAGATTGAAAAGGCAGCAATTACTATTTAAGAGGAGTCATGACTATTTGAAGGGTCATTATCTTTAAAAGGATGTATCTCTTGATTGAATTATGAAGATATAAAAAGGAATAAAAAATGTGTGAGAACTGTGGAATAAATGTAATATCATACAAGCAGATTTATGAAGAAGGGAAGTGTGTGAGACACAAAGAATATCGTTCAAGAACAAGATTTAAGGAAAGTATATGCATATTTATGAATGAAGATTTAAGAAAGAGAATATGTGTAGATTTGTGTATGAATATTTAAGAAAGAGAATATATGCAGATTTGTCTATGAAGATTTTGAGGAGGAGAACATAAAAGGAGATCATTTAAGGCTATTTGTAAAGAGGATTTATTCTCAAGAAGACAAGATTCTATTGAAGAGGTTGGTGCCCTGTATTGAGGAGGTCGGTGCCTCATTTCAAAGAAACTAGTCTCTTGTTGAGTTGCTGCTCAGTTGTGGCAATTGGTGTCTCAAGTGGGTCGGTGCCTACAAATTCTACAAGTGGGGATTGGTGACTCCAGTGGGCTGATAATCACAAATTGTATAAGAGGGGATTGGTGTCTCCTATAGGTTGGTGCCTACAAAGATTGTAAGAGATTTTAATATCAAGCAATGTTTTGTCGTGGTTTTCTTCCATAAGGGTTTCCACATAAATCATGTGTTCCTCTTTGTTGCATAATTGTTAGATCTTATAGGAATGATATTGTGCAATTGATATTATTGTGGTTGTTAGTTTAAAAAAGTAAAAGATTGTATTATATTGATTCACCCCCACCCCCATTATGCTCATCAGCATGTTCCCATGCTCATTACCTTTAGGTAGATAGTCCTTCATCCTATCCTAAGAATAGGGGAGCCAATGCCAAGGACGAGATGGTATATTATAATATTCCATAAGTACCAAAAAGAAATATGTGCTTCATTGTGACCATTGTGGAAAGTAGGATGATGAAGAATCCTCTTGTTAAAAGTTACATCAAGAAAATAACCCTCACAAGCAAGGTAAGAAAGTTAAAGATACTCTAAAATTTCTGCTGAAATGGGTAAAGAAGCTAAGGTCATAGTTGGCATACTCGTAGAGAACTTGCCGAGTCTTAAAAAACTCACGAGGTTTTTCTAAAAACAATTTTTTTCGAAGTTAACTCGCCAAACCTCCAAAAACGAGTTTTTTTGAGTTTTTTGAAAAAACTCGTGAGTTTTTAGTGGCAAGTACTCGCCAAAAACTCGCGAGTCCGATGAAAAAGCTCGCCTACGTAGGAATAAAGTCAGAAAACGTCTTTTATGTTGTTCATTTCATTTCAAAATCACTTGATACTTTGTGTGAGGAGCTAAACCCCCCCCCCACAAGCAAGGAGATATCATTTCCAACGATTTGCCATCGAGGAGAGCGGATTCAAACGCCATTTTGTGTGGATTTTGAAGGGAAATTCGATTCACAGTTAGGGTTTTTGTTTTTGTTTTTTGTTTTTGATTAATTATTTTCTTTCATTCTTCTTGCAAAATACTCATTCCAAATTGAAAAAAAGACATGATAGAGCACAAAGAAACAATTTTTTTGCATTTAGAATCCAAAAAACAAGATTCATCACAATCTTTTGTTGATTTTTTTTCATTTTTTTCACTGTTTTTTGAAATTTTCAGACCTAGGTTCATTTTTTGTGTACAATGATAAGATTAGTTAATAATGTTGATTGATAATTCATTTAAACACATTTGTATCAATTTAAATCAAATTTAGCTCTACATTTTTGAAGTTTTAATGATTTTAGGTTGTTTTTTAAATTTTTTTGTATTAAAAAACTAATATGTTGTACATATTTTTGAATGTGTAGATTGATCATTGATCAGTGAATACACATTACACACTATAATGGCTTCTAGCTCTGGTTCAGGCTCAGCATCAGGTTCCGCCCCCGCCCCATCAAGTTCCACCCCTCGCACACCATCATCATGGGTTCCAAGCACTCGTCCTGCAAGGGCTAGAGACCCTACATGGAAATATGGTGTCAGAGGGCCAATGCCTGGAACAGTTGTTTGCGGTGAATGCAAAAATACATATCATGGAGGCATAAATCACCTCAAATACCATCTAGCAGACATTCCTCAGCGTGATTCCAAGGTTTGTGGGCAGCCCAAAGAAGAGATTAGAAGAGAGATGTTTGCCCTACTTTCACTTGCTGAGGAAAAAAAAATGCAAAGGGAGAGGGCTAAAAAAGCCATAGCAGCATGCATAGCCAGTGGACATACGCATGCCCATGGGACTCAGGAGCACAGGGTCAAGCACATGGAGATAGAGTCAGATGAGGCTGCGGATATTATTGGCATTGTGGGCTCTCTTCATGGTCCACGGATTCGCACTCATGCCACAGCCACAGCCACACCATCCTCTAGGCCCCCCTTTTCCTCTAGTTCGACTAGAGTGCCAATGCCACCAACACCTTCATCTTCGCGCAACCCACAGAGTTTTTTTGTGCCAAGAAACACACCAAGAGCACAGGTATCATTGGAGGCTACAGGGTGGAACAAGGAGGTGCATGAACATGCCAACATGGCATGTGCTGATTTTGGTATTTCAATAACATACCATTCAATGTGGCGAGTAGTCCCTATTGGCACAATATGGTCACTTCATTGACAGTTGCGGGAAAAGGCTTCAAGCCACCTTCTCGCAAAGATTTGAGTGGGAGGTAAGTGACAAGTCAACTTAAATTTTATGTTCTTTAATTTAAAATTTAAATTAATTTATTATTTATGTTGAATTCAAGCTATTTTTTGTTTAAAACTTACAATTTTGTACTTATTTAATTATTTTACTTTGTACTTGCAGTTTGCTCACAAATGCAACCGAAAGGGCAATGCATGTGGTGGAAGAGCAAAAAACTAAATGGAAGAAATTTGGCTGCTCAATTCTTTCTGATGGGTGGACGGATGGGAGAAACCGCACCATCCTTAATTTTTTGGTTGCTTCCAAAGGTGAAGTTGTGTTTTGGAAGTCGGTGGATGCTTCCAACAGGATAAAAACTGCAGATACATTGTGTACGTTGTTGGATGAAGTTGTGATGGAGGTGGGGATTGCTAATGTGGTGCAAGTCATCACAGATAATGCAGCAGCGTATGTGGCAGCTGGAAGGATGCTTGAGAGTAGACATCCATCACTCTTTTGGTCACCTTGTGCGGCTCATTGCCTTGACCTTCTTTTGGAGGACATAGGCAAACTTGTTTGGGTGGCACCGATTGTAGATGATGCAAGGAGCATCACAAAATATATCTACAATCACCCTTGGGTTCTTAATTTGATGAGAGAGCATACGCAAGGGAAGGAGTTGGTGAGATCGGGTGCCACAAGGTTTGCAACAATTTTCCTAACGTTGCAAAGCATTTTGGATTCTTTGGGCTCTCTAAAACAAATGTTCGTGAGTCAAGCATGGAATGACTCCTCATATTCAAAGAAGGCCGAAGGAGATAGAATTTTTGCAATAGTCTTCGACCCCTTGTTTGCACAAAAAGCTACAGAGATCGTGAGGGTAACTTCAAAACTTTGATTTTAATTTTAATCTCAAGTTGAATATAAATATATATTTTTTAATTTAACTTTAAGCCTTTCATTATAAATTTCTAACTTTGATCTTTTTGTATTTTTAATCTAGGTGTCGGAGCCCTTGGTTAGAGTCCTCCGCTTGGTAGATGGGGATGAAAACCCAATGGGATACATTTATGAGGCCATGGATAGGGCCAAGGAGGCCATCAAAAGTTATTACATGGGGGACAGCCTCAAATTTGATCCCATATGGGAGATTGTTGATAGGAGGTGGAACAATCAACTCCACCAACCCATCCATGCAGCAAGGTACTTCCTCAACCCTTCTTATCTCTTCTCAGAGAGCTTCTCTGATCCTAATGGAGAGGTTATGGAGGGGCTCACAACATGCATTCAGAGGATGGAATCCGAGGTTGCAGTGAGAGACCTCATCATCAAGGAGATGGATATATACAGGGAGGCAACTGGTAATCTCTTTTCTTCGGAGCTGGCTATTAGAGGAAGAACCACTCTACCACCAAGTATAAAATTCGAAGTCTTTAAATTTTAAGTTTATTTCACATGCATCTTAGAATTTGATAAAATGTGTTTTGACTTTTGACTTTTAGTCTTTGACTTTGTTTTCTAACTCTTCAATTTTCTTTTTTTTTTTGCAGATGTTTGGTGGAAAAATTGGGGTGGAAAAACCCCAAATCTACAAAAAATTGCGCAGCACATTCTATGTCAGCGTTGTAGTGCATCCAATTGTGAGCGCAATTGGAGCTTGTTCGAGTCCATTCACACGAAGAGGAACAAGTTAACACAAAAGCGCCTCAATGACCTGGTCTTTGTGCAATACAACCTTCGGTTGCGCATAAAGAGAGTTGAAGAAAAATCATTGGATCCTATTGACTTAGATGAGATAGATCCTTATAGTGATTGGACAGGGCGAGAGGAGCAGCCTCCATTGTTTAGCGCAGATGAAATCCTTGACTTCGAGAGAGAGGCAATGGAGGATGTGGGTGCATTAGGAGTCGGAGATGTAGGATTGGATGAGATTCAACCAAAGAAAGCAGCAGTAGCACCGCAGCCACCGCCACCAACACCACGCACACGCAGCAGGACTAGAGGACCCACCCCTTCTTCCCTAGCTGTTGCTAGACTAGGGAAGAGGAAAGCCTAGCATGTTGTATATAGTTGTTATTTAGTATTTGCTTCTAGTTCTAGTTTTACTGTTTTCATGTATCAGACTTTCAGGCTTTTAGCCATTGGGATTCCGCATGAGAATGCGATTTTGTAATCAATTTACATTAAAGTCAATCAAAATTAATAGAAAACACTTTTGTACTCATTTATGGATTCATTGGATTCATCTCGTCATTGAATTTTGCAAAAAAAATGTGTTTTTAATGAAATTTAAGCAATTTTTTCATTTCCCAAGTTTTTTGCCGAGTTTTTTCCGAGTTTTTGCCGAGTTTTAAAAAACTATCCAATTTTTCCCTTGGCGAGTTTTTTGTTGGGGCGAGTTTTCCATCTATGGCTAAGGTAATTGATTGCACTTCAAGAGTTGATTCTCAGCTTTCTTGCACTACTAGGAAAGTTGATTTGTTGGAAACACGGGAATTGTATTAACATCAAAATTCATGTAAATGCTGTTAAGGTTGATGCATTATTTGATTCAAGTTCTCAAACTAGCCTAATTGCTCAAGATTTGGTTAATAAAATTAGCCTTAAAGTTGCTCAACACCTCAAGCCTTATAGGTTGGGTTAAGTAAAACAAGGTGCTAATATACTAGTTAGTAGGCAAGCCACAATACAAAGTGATATTTTCAGCTAGATCTAACTTCATTGATGAAATAGTGGTAGATGTTGCTCCTTTAGATGTTTGTGGCGTTGTTCTTAGCAATCCATACATGTATGATTAAAAGGAAATGTTCTATAGTAAGGAAAACAAGAACCACTTCATCAAAGGCGGAAAACCTTTCATGTTGTATGCTTATTATGGTAAAGACCAACCTAATAGGCCCTAAATCTTCATGTGAAGATGACTGGCAACACAAGAGTTCTTCCTTTGGGAAAAACCAATGTTGAACAAGTTTCTCCATGTTTAGGCAACACACTTTTGCAATTGAAGACAAGGATGTACCAATTTTTGGCTTATGTTTGTATTGTGGCACAAGGAGATGGCATATGTATTGTCAATTGGGAGGTACAATTCCTCTATTCCGTTCAATCTCCAAACTTTTAGAAACCAAAACCCTCCATATTGCAGAAGTGTGAAATAAAGGATGAAAAGCACATGTTTTTACTAAGAAGGGGGGGTGAATCAATATAAGAACAATTTTAAACTTTTAAAACACTAAATAATGAAAACTTGATAGTGCAAATGAACCATAAGCAAAATGAACACCAGTATTACATGGAAAACCCTTTCGGGAAAAAACCACGACAAAATATTTGTTTTTATTAATATGTAGGCACCAACCTACAGAAGACACCAATCTTTGATTACAAAAGTGAGCACAAACTCACAGCTGAGCACCAACCCAATATATCAATGAAAAATGAGAGGCACCAACCTCCACACTAATAGGTATAATATCTTTTTAATGGAAGACGAATAACAGAAAACCCCTTCTTCAAATCAGCTTCTTCAACAAACTAAACTTTATCTCTACACTTATCTTCTTGTCCAATTCTGCCCCTTATAACTTTCAAAAACCCTACATTTGTTACTTTCAAATCTACTTCTTTTCTCTTGTGAATTTGCCATAAAAATTGCTTAACACAATTGATTTTTTTCTTACTTCTAATACACAAAAAAAACATAGACTATTGCATGCAAATTCGTACTATATCCTTTTTCCTTTTTTTGCTACACAAAAATATCTCCTTTTTCCTTTTTCATATGAAAAATATAGCATTAATCTCTTTCTAAATAAATAAAACCCTAAGGCATTTATTAAAAAAAAGAGGTAGCACTTCAAAGGATTTGACACTTTAAGAAGAAAAGCCAGCCACAACAAAAAAACTCTTTTTGTTTTTTGTTTTTAGAAATAGATCCTGTTTTCTTTTAAGAAATACAACTCCACTTAGCATGCATTGTTGGTTATCTTTTTGCATGCTATCTTTATGCTTTCTTTTTGCATTGCTTTCATTTTTCCTATTTTTAACAATAGATGTTCAAATCTGATTTGCATGCTATCTTTATGCTCTCATTTTGCATTGCTTTCCTTTTTTCTTGTTTTTAGCAATAGATCTTCAAATCTGATTTTTTGCTGTGGCACTTGTTTTATCAACAAATCTGATTGTGTAATCTAAGGTGTTTTGTTTTATCCAATTATCCAACTCCACGCTTTTGTTCTATCCATAAGTGGCGCCAATGGGGAATATATCGTTGCATGTCTTTTATATATTGTTGCATGTCCTTTATATATTTTGCATATGTTTATATATTGTTGCATGTTTTCTTTGACATCAATGACTATATTCTAACAATCTCCCCCTTTTCCATTGATGGCAATTCAAACTTTATAAATTGCCCTTTGTCTCCAATTCTCCCCCTTTGACATCAATGGCAAAGGAATTATCTACTCTTCTGAAACTTCTTTTTCACGAAGCTAAATGATATGATAATAATCAGCTCGCTTTGAAACTAGACTTCTTCTCAATGATTGGAGAGTGATGTCACTCTCAACTTCTTCCTCAAGTACTCGAAGGTTTCCTTTGGAAGTGGCTTGGTGAAGATATTTGCAATTTGTTCTTTAGTGGACACATACTCTAACTTTACCTGTTGATCAGCAACTTGCTCTCTTAAAAAATGATACTTAATCAAAATGTGCTTTGTCATGGAGTGCATGACTGGATTCTTGGAAATGTTGATCGCACTTGTATTGTAGACAAAGAAATAGACACTTGTTCCTTACTCAACCATGAAACAAGATAATCTCCTACAAAGAATGCACCTCCACTCGTACTTTTTCTATCATCAATGTTGTCATCCCAATCTACATCTATGTATGTTCTGAGGTTGAAATTTTCACCTTTTGGATACCACAATCCAAAATCCATAGTACCCTAAGATATTTGAATATCCTTTTTACTACATTCACATATGTGTCCTTTGGTGCAACCTAAAATTGAGCGTCATACCCAACCACTTGTATAATATCAAGTTGTGTAGCTATTACATACAATAAACTTCCAATCATGGATCTATACAAAGTTTGATTAGCTTCAAGAGATTCATCATCCTTTCTCAACCTGCATCCTATAACCATGGGGGTACTCATAGGATTGCAGTTCTCAATACTAAATTTCTTCAACATCTCCTAATGTACTTAGTTTGAGAAATAAAAATGCCTTTATTTGATTCTAAAATTTGCAAAACAAGAAAGAAAGACAACTCACCAAGCATAGACATTTTGAACTCCTTCTGCATGTTAATAGCAAATTCTTGACACATCTTTTCACTATTCCCTCCAAAAGTAATATCATCAACATAAACAACAGCAATCAACATGTAATCACCTTCATTCATGACATAGAGATTGTTGTCTACGATACCTTTTTTGAACCCTTGCTACTGTAGATATTTGTCCAATCTTGCATACCGAGCTCTAGGGGCTTGTTTCGGCCCACAAAGTGCCTTCCTTAGCTTGCAAGCATAGTTTTGATTTTCTGAAATAAAAAATCAATTAAGCTGTTCAATGTAAACTTCTTTCTTCAACTTTCCATTCATAAAAGTTGAGTTTACATCGATCTGATAGAGTTTAAAAATTTAAAACTAGTAAGAGCCAAGAACATTCTTACGGCTTCCATCCTAGCAACTAGAGAAAAAGTCTCTTCAAAACCAATACCCTCAATTTGAGCATATCTCTTGCATACAAGTCTTGCCTTGTTCCTTACAACTTGGCCATCTTCATTCCACTTATTTTTGAACACCCATTTAGTACCTATTACATTCTTATCCTTGGGTCTTGGAACAAGTTTCCAAGTTTCATTCTTCTCAATTTGATCAAGGTCCTCTTCCATGGCCTCCATCCAATACTTATCTTCCACTGCTTCTTTGAAACTCTTAGATTCGATTTTGGACAGCAAAGATATGTCTTCATCTTCTAAATAATTTACCATCTTCTTGTTGTTCTTGTCTTACCATCTTCTATTATCAAATCTTCAGGACGATTCCTTTGTATAAACTTAGATGGTGTCTTTATTGGTGCTTTTGATTGTATCTTCCACTCAACTATTTCAACTTCTTTTTTTTCTTTGTCTCCATTGCACTCCTCTACACTTTGATCATCAACCTCATGTACCTTTTCTGGAAGACTTCTTTCTTCATCAACTTTCACATTTGCACTTTCAACAACTTTGTGCAACCTTTTATTATAGCATCCAAAAAAAATTCATCAACCTCATGTAGGCTTTACTCTTTGAAGAGTATCCAAGAAAAATTATTTCATTTGCTCTTGGATCAAACTTTCCTAGATTGTCTTCATCTCTTCTAATATAGCATGGACTGCCAAACACTTTATAGTACTTCATAGATGCTGGCCTACCTTTCCATAATTCATACAGAGTCTTGCTATCATTTACTCTAATTAGACCACGGTTCTGAATATAAACAACAGTATGAGCTGCTTCTCTCCAAAAAGAATCAAGAACCTTGGACTCATTTAACATGCTTCTAGCCATCCCTTGAACTGTCATATTTTTCCTTTCAACTACACCATTTTGTTGTGGTGTTCTTGCAGCTGAAAATTGTCACCCGTCATATGTCTTGTGCAGCCACTATCAATGTACCATCAATCGCCTTCATTCTATGCATGTAGGGCTGTTTGAACAATCATAGAATTTTCTTTTTCTTCTACTTTCTTATTTCTCCAAAAATTTGAATTTTCTTCCTTTTCTTTGACCTTTTTCTCATCCTTCTTGTTTTGTTTTGGAGGCTCTGCAAAATTACTTATACAAGCCTTTGCAGTATGGCCAAAATTATTGCATTTGTAGCATGACATTAGAATTCATTAAAAAGGGGAAAAAGAATTCAGATTCCTATTCATGAAACCTTGTTTTTTGTTATTGTTCCATGCAAGATTATTTCTAGGATATTCTCCATAATCCCTTGCTCTATGACTGAAATTATTTCTTGCATGTACCCTACAATCCATAGCCTTATGACCAAAATGATTGCATGAAAAACAATAGCCATAAAAAGAGTTATGAAACCTGGTTATTTGAGCTTGTCTGGATGAAAGAGATTTTCTAAAGACATTATTTCTAATCTCAAAATATGAGCTTGCCTTCGTACTTCCTTTCTTTTACCTTGTTTCCTTCACTTTGAGACTATCCACATAGCTTTTCTATTCATCTCCGTTTGTTCTTTGGATGTTTTAGTTGCTTTGGAACTTTGGCCCTCTACATATCCAATGCCACTTTTATCAAACCTATACTTTTGAGAGTTGATTATCTCATTCAAAGTTTCTGCACTCTTTTCATTCTTTGAATCCATGTTTGCTTAAGCCATAGCTTTGTCCAATTGCTTCCATAGAGAAACAACTTTAGATTCTAATTTTTCACAGTTTCTTCTTTCATCTTCAGTTGATTTCTCACTTCTTCAACTCTTTTTGCCTCTTCAATCTAAATTTTCAGATCTACGATTTTCTTTTCAGCTTCCTCAAAAGCTTGTGATGCTTTATCCTTTGATTCATTATCTTCTTGAAACTGTACTTTCACTTCTGAATTTTTTCTTTTAAGTTTTTCAATCTCATTATAGGCAAAGAAAATCTCTTCTTCAAGATCTACATCTTCATCTTCTTCATTACTCTTATTTTCTGAATCTTCCTTTTGATCACCTTTTTCTTCTTTTGCCATAAAGAGTATTTCTTCTTTTTCACTAAAAGACTCTCCATCACTATCTTCTAATGAGCTGATGTATTCTTTGGAATAACGACTCTTTTTGGATTTTTGAAAATTCCTTTTCTTCTCTTGATAACCCTTCTTGTAGTGTTGGTTATTTTTCTCATTATCACTGTCCTCATTCTTTGCATATGGACTTTTGGAAGCAAAATGTCCTACTTTTCCACAACTAAAGCACTTGAAATGAAACTTTTCTTTGTATTTCCCCCATCACTTCTTTAGTCTTCTCATGAAGTGAGCTTCTTCTTCATCTAAATCATCATTGTCACTTGGTTCATGCTCATTTTTTTCTTTTCTTGAAGCTTTAAAGGCTGCCTCGTTTATGGATGTTTGATCAACAGTTCTCATCTCATAGGCAGTGAGGATCCCATAAGCAAAACTGAATAATCACAACTTGATAGTGCAAATGAACCATAAGCAAAATGAACACCAGTATTACATGGAAAACCCTTTCGGGAAAAAACCACGACAAAATATTTGCTTTTATTAATATGTAGGCACCAACCTACAGAAGACACCAATCTTCAATTACAAATGTGAGCACCAACTCATAGCTGAGCACCAACCGAGTACATCACTGAAAATGAGAGGCACCAACCTCCACACTAACAAGTATACTATCTTTTTAATGGAAGACAAATAACAGCAAACTCCTTTAAATCAGCTTCTTCAAAAAACTGAACTTTATCTCTGCACTTATCTTCTTGTCCAATTCTGCCCCTTACACCTTTCAAAAACCCTGCATTTGTTACTTTCAAATCTGTTTTTTTTCTCTTATGAATCTGCCATGAAAATTGCTTCACACGGTTTTTTTCTTACTTCTTACACAAAAAAAAATAAACTGTAGCATGCAAATTCGTACTATATCCTTTTTCCCTTTTTTTCTACACAAAAATATCTCCTTTTTCCTTTTTCATATGGAAAATATAGCATTAATCTCTTTCTAAAAAAAATAAAACCATAAGAAATTTTAAGAAAAAAAAAGATATAGCGCTTCAAAGGATTTGGTGCTTTAGGAGAAAAGCCAACCACAACAAAAAAAACTCTTTTTTTTTGCTTCTAGAAATAGATCATTTTTCTTTTAAGAAAATAAACAACTCCATTTAGCATGCATCGGTGGTTATCTTTTTGCATGCTATCTTTATGCTTTCTTTTTGCATTGCTTTCTTTTTTCCTGTTTTTAGCAATAGATCTTCAAATCTGATTTGCATGCTATCTTTATGCTTTCTTTTTGCATTGCTTTCTTTTTTTCTTGTTTTTAGCAATATATCTTCAAATCTGATTTGCATGCTATCTTTATGCCTTCTTTTTGCATTTATTTTTTTGTTTTGTTTTTAGCAATAGATCTTCAAATCTGATTTTTAGCTGTGGCGCTTTGTTTTATCAACAAATCTGATTGTGTAATCTAAGGTGTTTTATCCAATTATCCAACTCCACGCTTTTGTTCTAACTTCTATCCATAAGTGGCATCAATGGGGAATATATCGTTGCATGTCTTCTATATATTGTTGCATGTCGTTTATATATTGTTGCATTTCCTTTATATATTGATGCATGTTATTATATATTGTTGCATGTTTCCTTTGACATCAATGACAATATTCTAACAAAGGATCCAGTCTTTTGCACTTCACAACATGTTTTTAGAACAAGGGCAGTCTCTTGAATGTGGTAATATGTCAGATGGAATGGAACATCAAAATGCAAGTTTTGGCACAAGATCAAAAACTTTATTTTTTGCTAGCAGTGGTAAATCACCAGTTACAACGGGGGGCAATAACATAATCACCACAACATTTTTGAAATTGCTTAAGTATAAAAAAAATCACCAGTTTGCACAAAGTGGCAAATTTATTTCATTCAAAATTATGTGTACGACGACATTCCAGTTCTCACTTCTTCCTCTTCTTGGCATGTTTTATCAGTCCCTTTGGCTCCCAGATGCATAGTAGATCTATTTATAGTTCCTATGAGACGTGTGAATCATTCTTCGCTGTTAGTATGGATTATTGACTGCTGTAGTAGGAGAATTACAATGTAATTACTCTGAATTTCGGAATGTAATAAAAATCAGAGGCATGGGAAGTGAATTGAGAGTGTTTGAGAGGTTGTTTTGAGCTAGTTTCAGTAATAATGAAGCTCCATTTTGCAGGCCTATGAGTGGCCACCTCTTTTATTGCCATTTTCTAGAGTACTCAAGTGAGTGTTTGCTCTCCTTGTGGTATTGCTCTCCTATTTTCATTACTATTCCTTGTCCATAATGCTGAACAGTTCTAATTCTTAACTCTCTCTAAAAACTATATTTTAATCCATTGTTGACAAACTATTAGCGGAACATCCACCTTAGTTTATGGATCATATCAATAATGAGAAAAGCTGGATGTACCCAATACTAACAGATTGCTTTAGCTTTTTTCAATCTATAAACTTGAAATATGGAAGGCAAAATTGCCTAAGCCTGACTAACCTAATCCACTGAAGCATAATGTGACTAAAACTGACAACAAACAGACCACTAAACACAAGAAAGAAGATCCCAACTGCAAAGTAAAGTGCAGCTATTTAAAAAGCATCCTTGCCAAGGCATCGTGCATATTTTCGGCTTAAAGAGAGCGCAATACTGTACGGCATTAAGAGGAAGAGTCTTTCGACTTATAGAGATAAATTAAGCCCATTTTTGTCTCTTTTCTATAAAATATTTCTTACATATTTTGATTTTCTCCTGTTTTTTAACCTCTCACCCTCTATCCATTGAAAGGGTAAAATCTAAGGCCAACAACTAAAAGCATTATTGCAGAAGAAAACCAATTTTCAGTTGGAAGACCTCAAACCAGAAAACTAAACTGTCAACACTACAAAACCCTACTCTAACAAAGAAAAGGAACAGTGCTGATTCTGAGCATTGCAGCTGTATCGTTCAACACATGTCCAAACTCTAAACAAAAGCAGAACTTTACACATTTCACATGGGAGAAATAACTTGTGATGTCTTGCTTCTCCACTCAACAAAAAGACCCCTATCACAATAAAGTCTTCTCCAACTCCAACTGCTTATTATAAAACATTGCTAAATAGCAATACTAGAGATGATGGATCAAATGTAAATTATAAAGGAGACAGTTCTAGTGGAGCCTATTTACCTAAAAAGGATTCCTGGAGCACCTATAAGATGGTTTTGCAAGGCACAACTTCAAGAAGAAGCTAACAATTCTCTAAAATTTTATAGACCTGCAAACACATATCAAAGTTATACTGGACAGGCGCTATAGTTCTCGTCTGAATATCCTTTGGAAAATAAATTTGCTCTAACAAACCCAAAACAAATCAAATCATTTACAATGAATATAACTTAGTTGTCAAATATATAATTAGGATATAATCACAGGAACAATGGAATCTGCAACTATGAGTTAAAATCTTATCATCCAAACATGGATAAAAGGGCAATATCCTTCTTGCATCCAATATTCAATTTGCAACCATAACAGAAACTATATTACACTGCCCTTAGAGAAAGAAACTAATGCACAAAAATGGCATACCGCGTTGTTCAGCCACTCTCTTGTCTCTGACTTTGCTTTTTCTCTTGGGTCCTATTACATACAGATAACAAGTCAGAGCTCTGTCAAATTTGCATCTAGGAGAAGCTGATTAAGATTTAAAATATAAAAATAAGGACACCTTTCACAACACTCATTTAGACCTTAATCTCATTTGTTCTACTCATCATGGATGCACTTTAGCTTACCACACAAATAGAATACACAGTCATATGATACTATAACTTAATCTTCTTAAGAACATCTTTGCTCCTATTGTTTGGGTCACCAAAACCAGTGAAACAATTGAAATTTTCACTAAAAGTAAAAATGAATCATTGAGGCTATAGTAAAATAATTATCATGACCAAGATAAAACATGGCATTCATTAAAAACCCAAAAAATCCTATATACACCTTTATTACCAAGAAAATTTTCATGCGGTATGGTATTAAAGCAAGCTACAAATTTAACAATAAAATAAGTGAGTTCAACTGCCAGGAGTAGAGCAGAAATCCAACAAGTAATGAAAAATAAAAAACAGTGGCACTCACAGTTTTTGGTTGTTGACCTAAGCCTTCTTTTGAGAATGCCTTTGTTTTTGTTTCTTTTTCACAAACCTTAAACCGCTCCATTTCACGCTCGATGAGTTTGCGTGCGTCTAGCAGAGCCTGCTCATAAGACGCACTAACCTATGTCAACATGTGTCACAAAATATCTTGTTAACTTTTGAACCTTGAACTCTAATGCTGTTAAAGAAAACCAAGAAAAGAGTATTATGTTTGAAGAATGTGGAAGAAAATGAGATCTATATCCCAGGACATAATGTGTGATAAATATAACCGCTTCCTGCAAACCAGCTTTGCTAGGAACCAAATATAAATGCCAAAGAAACATGTGTCTCACATGAGAAAAATAAAACAAAAGTCAGTATAATATATAATAAACTACATATATCAGGAAAAAAACATATCTGGGCCACTAAATAACATAAGACTGTGAAGTTATCAGCTCTTCAAAGAGATTGTGCTTTTACAGGGACTCCCAAGAACAAGAAAATGACATGTCAATGTTGAAACCACAAACAAACCATCCATAGTTTGCTGGTTGAGGTAGATCTCTGTCAGTACCACCATTAAGAAAGATAAACATTAGAATTGAATATATAGGAACTAGATCTTAGATAAGTTAAAGGACTAGATAAAGTTAATTAAGATCACAGAGGATCAAAATTGTCTTGTATATCTAGATTGATACTGGACTATCCAGTTCTTACATTTACAAGTCACAAACAGAAAGCATTGAGTGTTTTCTAAGTTTTGTAAGCACACAACATAAGTGGGTGTGCAAATCAATGTTTCCTTACCCACATTTTAGAGTACTCTGAAAAAAGAGCACTGACAACAACATACCCACA
This sequence comes from Sequoia sempervirens, assembly GCA_007258455.2. Lineage (NCBI taxonomy): Eukaryota > Viridiplantae > Streptophyta > Pinopsida > Cupressales > Cupressaceae > Sequoia > Sequoia sempervirens. The sequence goes on from VDFB02269465.1 coordinate 23,403, forward strand.
AATGAAGTTCTTCGTATTACTATTATCACAAACTCTATCTTGGTCTGCTACTCAGCATCCTCAGGACAATAAAACATCTCAAGCAAGCCTCTTTATGAATGCTCACTTCTTTATGTACCTTTTCACACAATTGGAACTGCCCAAACACATGTTGATTGCTGCAGTAAATTGTTGGTAGATTGAAATTGGAGTTGAATAATCTGATTCAGCTGCCATCCACTAAATGGGCCACTGAAATACATCTTTTGGATGTTGTCTTAATCCCTTCATTAATCAAGATTGATATCAACTTACTTCATTGTCCAGCCTAAATGTAAGGCATATAACAGTGAATAGAAACAAAGACCATAATGATAACTGAATAGTGCGTTCAATCAAATTCTACAGAAAAAATTCTTTCCTGCATCAACAAACACAAACATTTGTTTTGTAGCATGAGTGAGACCTCTTTTCACCATTCCTTGGAATAAACTACACTTGCAATGCTAGAGATTTCAGGCCTTCAAATAGTAGTATACCCAAAAGTAAAAAGGCTTGCAATGCATTTATGATGTTGAATGAGTCACTCTTCCACTATTTCTTGAACTAAATTGTGCTTGCAAGGCTAGAGTTTTCAGGTTTTCAACTATCTGACCAAAAGTACAAACATCTAAAATGCATTTATATTTTTCGATACAAGCTACAGATGTTAGCACCAATGGTAAGAGGTGACTGAATGGTAAATATATTAAATATTAATTAGCATATGTTAATGCTCAAATCTTGTTCCTAGTTTTTAGCTATGTATCGCATATTTCCATTACCTTTTGTTATGGCTCCAATCACATCTCCGTGATTGTCGATTGCCTCTCCATGTATTCTATTTACTGTTTGTTCTCTGTAAATTTTTATTCATTCAATTATTCTGAAATCCTATTTGCTCTGCGTTTGTATTATGGTATCATAGCCAATCGATCGGGTTGAATTTTATTTTATTTTTTAATTTTTATGTGAGCACTCGAACTCGGAGGTAGTCGATCTCTGTTGGCCGTGCGTGTTCATGCGACTTCTTCCCATTCGGGTTCTAGACGCGTGAAGATTTGTTTGTGCGTATTCCTTCTAGAGTGGTCGTGCGCACATTCTGGAGTGGTGCGTTCGTGAGACTTGAAGAAAATGTGTCTCTATTCTGGTGATCGGGATTTCTTCCTGACATTGTGTCGGCTCCTTTCTCGAGGTTTCCGTGTGTGAGCGCTCGAACTCATAGTAGTCTGGTCATCTCGTCTCACCTGTGCGAGCATCTTTGCTCTTCCCGTGCACGTTTGTTTGATCAGGATTTCCTGTGCGTGTCTTCCCATGTGCTTGTGTGTGTCTAAGAGGTGGTTCCTATGTGCAGACGTGGTGTTCCAGTCTCTTTGAGCGGCAGTCAGAGATCCTGGCTATCTGGTCGTTCGTCTATGCTCACATTTTCGACAGAATCTCAATTTCTCAGGTGCTTGTATTTCATCATTCTGGTGCGTGCGTATTGAATACGTGTCGGTGTCTGTGCGTACGTACTTGCCATGAGTTCCATCTCCGTTTGTTCCTGCTGGGTATCTTTGATTGTGCGTACCTGTGAGCATCAAGAGCCGGCTTTCTGTTTCTTTTGCATAGAGAATCTGGTGAAGCCATTTTTACTTCTGCTCCCGTTTATGCCCAGGTGAAGCCATTTTTATTTCTCCTCTCATTTCTGCCTGTGATCAACTGATTTGAAGTTGGACCATCTGTTTTGTCTTTTCCAGCAATATTTGTCTATTCTAACAAGTTTATAGCTCTGATGTGGTGGGCCCCACTACTCTCAATTTTCAATATCAGTATTTTCTAATATTTTCCAACGATCTAGAAAATCGTATTTCGCCCACCAGCTGCTAGTGCCTTGAAATCCATGTTCGGATTTTGTGTCGTCTATCTACTTGCATCATCTTCATTTTTCGTGCCTCAAAAAGCATGCAACATGGCCTCTTTGACCAACATCATGTTGGACAATAGTCAGAAGTTCAACGGTCGCAACTACAACACATGGAAACAACGTATGATGATGATATTTGAGTATCGATGTCTTGACCAGATTGTTCTAGGCACCATGACACGACGATCAGGTGAAGTTTGATGAGTAGAATTGGGAAGCCGTTATGCTCATAAAGGTATCAATCACTGATGACCAGCTACCTCAAGTTCCTTCAAGTAAATCAGCAAAGGAGATTTGGGATCTTTTGAAAGACCTTCATGAGACTTCTGACAAGAGTCGAGCGTTCTTTCTGAAGAACATGTTGTTTTCCATCGTCATGGATGAGAATACACCTCTGCAGACACACTTGACCAAGATCAAGGACATTTGAGAACAGCTCAAAGCTATTGGTCGGAAGATGGAGGAAGAAGATATGGTGGTGATCACTCTGAAAGCCCAAGTTCAATCCCCTTGGAAACTGTTCAGCTTGCTCCTCAAGTGTTAATGTATAAGAGAGGAAAAGTGCATGACTAGGGCCCTGTTTGTATCCCATGTGCTGACAGACCATTAAGCCCTCATTGACCAATCAGAAAAAAAATATATATGTTCCATGGGGATGGATGTGTCCCCAGAAAATTTATACACTTTCCTGCACTGCAGACCTGCAGACAGATAGGAAGCATACCCAGGGCCATCCCCTACCAAAAAACAGGAAATATTTCTTGTACACTGAAAAAAATCACAGCCATTCCTAGGACAGCCAAGGGATGTCTAGATATCCCCCAATCATCCCAGCTACAATTAACCATCCCCTACAGCCCAGCCTACAAAATGGGAAAAAAGGGACTGGGGAAACCACAAGAACCCCCACACCCCTTTACAACAACCCTAAACCTAAAAAAAGACGCAACACCTAAACACAAAAAATTCTTTTATTTTGCCATTTTGCATGTTGTGAGAAGAAAACAAAGAAAGAGAACAGAAATCGAAAACAAAGAAAGAGAACAGAAATCAGAAGAAGACAAGAGAACATCAAAACTACATCATTCGAAATAAGTTTACTATCCATTGTTCATTTACACAAATACTCTTCTTTTTTCTTCCAAACTTTCAAACACTAAGGAATTTCCTTGGTTTTTGGTTTTATGTTTGCATTTGCAGCTGTGTTGAAAAAAAAACACAATATCAACAGCAGTGAGGATAGTAAAGATGAAGAGTTTAAAATTCAAAAAAGAGGCCATAGAGCTACTCGATGTTGTGCTAAGTGTAAGAGTGTTGGAGGTACTGTAGGTTGGAATAACCATTTGAATGCCCTTCCACTCTCCTAAAACATAATGCAAAGGGCCCATTCAATGCTTAAAAAACTCTTTTGCAACTTTCAACAGCCATAGGCAAAAACAAGAAAAGAAAAAAATCCATAGGGAGTAAGAGTTCGGTTGTCATTTGTGCAACAAAGATTATAGGTGCAACTACACAGGTTTGCAATCCTCTTTGGTGCGTAAGTGGATAGGGGGCAAAAGGATGTGAAATAATAACCTTACCTAAGAAAGCCAAGGTGTCTAGGTTGTTCATAGAGGATGAGGCAAGAAATAAGGGAATGCTTGCAAAGACTACAAAATCAGTATGCCATTGCCTACCCAAACCGTGGATGATGAGACTCAAAGGGAAGAGGGTTCTACCAAAGGAAAGAGAAGGGCTGCTAGTGTTGCAAGGATGTTCAACATGCAATCACAAGAAGTGGCAGATTATTCAATTGCCAAATTTTTATTTGCTCATGCCATCTCATTTCATGTGCAAGTTCTCCCTACTTCAAATAAATGTTGAAAGATAGAAATGTTGTTGGTCCATAATACGCTCCCCTAGAGAACATAAACTGTTAGAAGAGTTGTCATTGATGTCAAGGCAACATATGGACGTCAAGAAGATTTGATGGAATAAGATGTTTTTTTTTATGATATCATTGTTACAAAGACATTGAACAGACTCAGCAAGTATCTTCGAACTAATCATCATGTTGGTTCAAACAGAATTATACAAAACTTTATAATAAAAAAAAGAAGAGACAATGCCCACAGTTTCAGATCTGTTCGAAATTCAAATTCACAGATAAATTCATATCAGTTCAAAGAATATTATTGAGAATATCATGAAGCACGAGTATAGTGGTGAAAGCTAAAGTTGGGCTTATCAATGATCGTTGAGATTTGTCATTAATCAAGAACTCAGTTGGATGAACTCTTTTGAAACTCGAATAAAGATTATTAAATGAAGAAACAGATTATTGAAAGACACAGATTATTGAAAGACACATGACAAATATGTGAACAGCTACGATGAAGGAAATCAGCTACGATGACACTTTACTCTCCCACGAAACAAATCAAGTGCAAATTAAAAAGGGGGGGACGATAATCTGCCAGTTAACTAACAATCAGTGTTCTCAAGAAACACATTCTTTAAGAAGATTAAAAAGTTTCAAGAAAACGGCGCGACTAAAAGACGTGTCAGAAAACGGCGCGACTAAAAGACGTTGTCTTTGAAAAATCATTAGTTAAAAACACGTCTTTGTTTTTATGTTTGAAAAGTGATTAGTTCGGGCAGAAGAAGTGTCTTATTAAAAAATTGCTTTGAAAAGTCACGTCCACTTAAGACTGCGGACTGAAGACGTCTTTCTAGAAAAAGACTTCGATTGATTTAATGTGGCGTCTGTTCAAATCAAGAGCCCTGTGCCTTTCGTCCACTTGGAGGCTGCGGACAGAAGACGTCCTTTTAAAAGGAGACTTCGATTTGTTTATAGTATGGCGTCATTTCAAATTTAGAGCTCTATCTTTGATGAATCTTCAATTCTTAAACTCAGCAAAGTAAATAAGCAATAGTTGATTATTGGAGGATTAAAAGATGATTTCTGAAGAAGAAGTGTCTTATTGAAAAGTTGTAACTCTACAAAAGGTTGTTTCTTTTCAATTTGAAGGTATAAGAACCAACTCATTTTTCCAGATTTAGGTGTGGTTGATAAGATCAAGAAGTCATAATCAGAAGCCTTTCTTCTTGTGTGGGCTAAGTGAGAAAAATTATATCACAAAGGCAGATTGGAGGATTGGCAGATTGCAGATCTGATTGAGGACAATTGCTTCATCCATCAAGTCAAGGTTGGTGCCTTGCATTAGGGGTTGGTGCTCCTTGTAGGCAGGTGTCTACTAAATTCTGGAGAGGTCTAGGTGTTCCTTGTGGAAGTTATTCTACTAAATCATCTCATTGTAAATTTGTAGGTTGGTGCCTATTTGAAAAAGAAAATACTTCAATAAAATTGTGTCAACTTGTGGAAATTGATTCATATCAAAAGGTTGATTGTAATAAAGATTGAAAAGTTTAAGAAATAAAAGTTTGTGATTGATTTACTGATTCACCCCCCCCTCTCAGTAAATCTTTTGTGCTCTTCATAAACTACACAACAGTCTCCTTGATAGAGAGTATTATAAGGTGAATTTGGTGATGGAGGACATGAGGCAACTTAGTAGAGGATGGACTACTCTATTATCGTAGAATATTAGACATAAACCACAAACAAGATAAATGTATAGAAACCTTCATTTACATCATGTGGATTGAAACCCATTACAAAATGCGGCTAGGGTAGCAACCGCAAAAGGAAATACAACAATATGACCTAATAATTGAAATATCAATTGCATAACTACAATACAAACTAAAAATTCAAAGGCTTACTCCCAAGACAACTTGCAAATCATACTAGCTTGATATTATTGAAGATTTGCCACCAATAAAGCTCAAATGCGACCATTGTGTGAAACTACTACCTCAACCAAAGGAGTTTCATCCTTTGATGCAAACTCTACGAGTTTTTCATCCCTTGACCTTCACAAATCCATGGGTTTTCGTCCTCAAACCTGGATGCTTGAACAAGTACTCTGCAATTTCTAGTTAGGATTTGTGTAGTTTTCATCATAATAATCTCCAATCATGTCTTTCAGCTCGTTATACACCAAGAAAGATGTTGAAATATGCGACAATGGCCTCCATCTTGACACTAGTACACGACAAGGACTATCCATATCTATCGAGCATCATTTCCCCTGAATTTTCTTATGTGTGTGAAATTGTGCTTGGGAGGCATGGAGGAATGTCCCCTATGGACTGCAACTATCCTCTGCAATAATGGCAAGGGGTCCCCTAAGGTTTGAAACCCTAACTACCATATTAATGGTAGCATAAGTTGTCTTCTTTGTTTGTACAACTAGGCGTACACATGGAACCACGTCCTCATTATTAAATGATATTTTTGTGCCAAAGGAAACCCTTCTATAAGATGGATCATCAACTTGCCATTAATGGTTGTCGAATTGCGCAAGGAGGTAGGTGGAAACGATCAGTGAAAAGAGGCAAGAGTGTTGAAGTTCAAGTGTCAAGGATACCCTATGACTCATACCATAGTCAAGGTTCAAGTTTGACAGTATAGGAAACTCCTTGATGGAAGAGGGAGTGAAAGCAAGGAACGACCCAAGGACATGACTGGATGGGGAAGTCCAATACCCGAATAGAAGTAGAAGAGAAAGCGGACTCAAGAGGAATGTCATGCCAAGAAGGAAAACTCTACAACTCCAACGATTTACACATACTCATAAGACTGGCCATGCCTTCATGCTTAGCAATTTTCCGGATCTTAGGTAGACATAGGGGATGAAGGAGAAGTACACATACCCAAGATTGGATCAAGTGAGATGCTAGAGTTAGGAAAAGGGCATTTTGGGTCACCACATAAATTATAGATAAAGGAAACATGACAGCAATTTCTTCATTGTTGGGCATTTCTAGTGCGGTTGAGGGGCTTATCCACAAAAAGAACAAATGTTCAATATTTTAACAAGGGCAATTACAATTCAGGAACAAATATTACTTGTTTAATTCAAGCCACAATTATAATTTTGACGACAATTGGCAGCATTCATGTTTACCATTATTTGATTACGAAGCAGATAAGGTGGGTGCATGATGGTAAAAAAATTTAAAAGAACATGCCAAGAAGGGCTTATCCACAAAAAGAACAAATGTTCAATATTTTAACAACAAGGGCAATTACAATTCAGGAACAAATATTACTTGTTTAATTCAAGCAACAATTATAATTTTGACGACAATTGGCAGCATTCATGTTTACCATTATTTGATTACGAAGCAGATAAGTTGGGTGCATGATGGTAAAAAAGTTATAAAAAAAAAACATGCCAAGTGCCTTGGCAGATGGGAAAAAGAATTGCTTTGCCAACCTGAGTGCCTTGAGGATGGGACAAAGAATTGATTTGCTAGGCTGAGTGCCATGCAGGATGTGAAAGAACTGTTTTCCTGGGTCAAGTGCCTTGGAGGATATAAAAGACCTACTTGTTGGGCCAAGTGCCTTGGAGGATATAAAAGACCTACATGTTGGGCCAAGTGCCTTGGATGATGTCAAGTTGAAATGTTGAAGGATATTACTTGTTGCTTTTGTGTATATGTTTTTCAATCTGCTATTGTAAAATCTGGTGTTGTTATTTAATTTTGGGCTACTTGAACGAGCTACTTTCTTAAAGTACTTGATTCTAATCTGCACTATGTGTTGTGTCCATGGTTTGAACCACATATTGAAAGACAGAGGAGAGATAGATTAGGTGAAATAGTGGTGGCAAAAGCAAGAGATATACAAATGTTCATTTGCAACCACCACACCTCACTTGCTCCCTTTAGGACTTTTCTGAGGAATAAATTCCTCAAACCCATGGAAATTAGATATGCCAACTATTGTATTTTGTTAAGAGGACTTTGAGGTGTAGAAGCCTCTACAATTAACGATGGTTAATGCAAAGTGGGGTAGATGGTCCAAGACAAACACAACTAAAGGAAATAACGTAAAGCAAAAGATCCTTGATGATGATTGTTGGTCCACAATGAGGTAAGAGGTTTCTGATTTTATCATCAAATTATTAAACTATTTATTTATTGTAAATTGTAAATAATTTATTTTTTTTGTATCAACATACTTGTTATGCAACAATTGCTGACTTTTTGCACAACAAATGAAAACTAAAGTGCAGCAACTAAAGATTTTGGCCATTACACTTTGTCATGAGTATTATTCTTAATTGAATTTTTTGTTTCCAAATACATCTATCCCTTCATCTTACCTATTACATAGGTCATTAGATATATTGAAACAAATTCTACTAGTCTTCCAGAGATTTACAAGACCTTTCACTACAAGCTTAGGCAGATGAAACCAGTGATTCATAGCAAGGCTTCCAATTTGAGATAAGGAGCATATTGAGCCTACTGTGATGCAGCAGTGGAACACTATGAACAGTCCATTTCATATGGCAATCTATACACTAAGGCCTAGGTAAGTGCCCCTAATGATGATGAGATGAAAGAAGGGCTCATGAAAGTCCTTCAAAAAATATATACCAATGAGGAGGCAGCTAGAATTTGGATGCAATGTTTTGCCTTTGTCAATCTTCAAGGTCAAACATTTAGCAAACCAAAGGTAAGAATAGATAGGGCTACATTAGCTTAAGTCAACCCTAAATTTGGATGATGATCATGACATGGCAAGGCTGCGCCAAAGTTGACACTGCATGGCAAGGCTGCACCAGAGTTGATGTTGCTTGCCACTCACCTCCTTTCAAAGGTTGCTAGGTCCTCTACTATTAGAGAGGAATTGGTACACATACAATTTGAGAAATTCGCAGTTGTATATAAAGACTTGCAACTTCAAGATTGATGAACTCCAATTGCAAGGTGGGATGTTGATCCCAAAGATGCCACAAAAATTGATTAGGAGGCACATAAGGGATTGGTTGGGGTTCCATTGGTTGAGGCAATCCCTCATATTGGCAATGAGTCAAATAAAAACTCAAATGATTAGAAAATGAAATGTTGTTAATTTGTATGTCAACTCATGTGAATTCTCAATTTAGCCCTAGTTTATATAATGAATATGGTGAATGCCTTATCATATGAATATTTGAATTTCCTATATTTCTAAAATTTCCTATGTTCCACCAAGTTTCCAGGACGGGGGGATGAGGGGACGCGTTTCAGGGACAGGATTTTTTTTAGGGGATTTTTGGGGACGGCAAGAGATGGCTGTATATATATATATATATATTATAAAAATATAGGGAAATTTCAAATTTCAGATATTTATATGAATAAAGATAACAATGAACATTGATGAAGTTGCAAATGTAATCATATTGACATATACATTATAGAATCAGAAGTACTTAGTAAAACACAACAATAGAGTTCACATGAGTGATGAGAGTCGAACAAGTTAATAGTATTACAGCAACTTAATTGCTTCCATAATTCATGTCAAACATTCAATGTGAATATGATATAAAATTTTAAAAATAAAATGCCCAAAGGCTACAAGTTTGCACCACAAATGTCAAAATGACAATCACAAATGTCAAAAACATAGTAATAGAAAGTATGATGGCTGCCTTTAATCGGAATCTGCCAACATTGCATCCAAATCAGACTCAGAGTCTAAGTCACTGCCACTATGAATATGAGAGGCTGGCTCATCTTTCTCTTGCTCACTTTCCTCTTAACTGCAATTTGTTTTTGGAATGTAAAAATAAACTCAAATGGCTTTTGAAAGAAAGTTTTATGTTTCATTTTAGAGTTGGGAGGGTGTGTGGTCCACTTAGAAAGAATAAAAAAATTAACATTTAAAATTTCAGGATTTTTTTTATTGCCAAAACATCCTGGAAATTAGGGGGCAGCTGGCAGTCCCCGGGACGGTTGGGGGACCCCTAGACGTCCCCCTACCATCTCAGGGACGAACAGCCATCCCCGTGTTGTCCCCAGGACGTCCCCCCCAATTGGGGATGTCCCCTACAAATTATTTTTTGGGGGGGATGCCTGGGAAACGTGCCCAAGGTGTCCCCCATCCCTGGAATGTCCCCAGGATAGGAATGGGGGCCAAAACCTTAGGGGACGCATCCCCATGTACCCCTGAAAATTTCCTTATTTTTAATTGTTATACCCTGTTGTCTCCTAAAAATGGCCTCCTTAAAAAACCATCCAAAAAACATGTCACCTTGTACCCTATTGTCCCTATCCTAGAAATACAATGGAACAATGGAAAAAATAGTTGCAATATATTTCATGTATATATTATTTGGTGATACTTTCATTCAGCATTGTCAATCATGTTAAACCAAATTTTTTTGCTTCACTAAGGCATTTTGCTAAATATAGTCTTAACCTTGTTAAAGTGTTGTCAGGAGATGGTTTTTGGGCCTTTCAAGTATGGAGCTTATGTCAGTTTCATGTCAGTCCGATACTGAGGAGTTTTGAGAAAAGTGAGAATCTTAAGGAAAATCATCAAATTTTTCTAACTCTGGAGCAAGAGCACTTTTTGAAAAAGGCTCCCTTGATTTTAGGGGCCCAGATCCTATTTTTAGGGTTTGTCACCTCCAGCAAACATTTGTTCGGCATCACGTCAGCTTCACAACGAGCTATCAAGCCTATCAAACGGACCTATTTTGCTCAAGTTACGGGGGATACAACAAAAAACGAGAACAAGAAAATGACTAACACTACAAGCAAAAATGAGCAGTCTATCCCAGGGGCTCCCATCTTTTTGAGGCCCTAAACGAAGGTTTCAGATCAAATGACCCCTTTGACGTTTGTTTCACGCTCAATCCAGCTTCGCGTTGCACCCTTTAGCACGTCAATCAGAGTTGTTGAGAAGTCGAGACGAGGAGGCAAACGCAAGGTTAAATCTTGATTTTGAAGTAGTGAATAAAGCAAAAGAGCACAATTTCAAAAAGGCGCTTGAGCTTTTGAGGCCTTTAATGTCCTCTATTTGGTGATCTCAAATATTCAGCTTGTCCGTGTTACGTCCAGCTATCCGTTGCCTATCTTCGTCAAGTCAAAGGATGACTCGCTGCACGCAATCAGAGTTTCAGTGATATTTTGGTTAGTTCCAAAAATGGCCATCTCTGGAGGAAAAAGAGCACCTTTTGAAAAAGGTGCCCTCCTTTTTCACCTCTCAAATGATGTTTTCTAAAGAAGTGTACCTTTGTAGATGTTTTGCGGAACAGATTCAACTCCACGTTGCACCAATTTGTCAATCCTAAAAGTTTGTTGAATACGAGATACGAGGGGATCAAGTTTACCTTCGTAAGATGAAAACGATGAAAAATGGCTAAGTCTGAAGTGTAAAAGCATAGCTTTTGCTAGGGGCACTTGGGTTTTTGAAGCTTCATATCTCAGTTTCGTGATTATAGACTCAAGGGATGATCTCATCAATTTCAATCCTGCTAATCCTGCTTTCCAATGCACTCGTCAACCAGTCAATCGGGCTTGTTAGTCATCCAGAATCAGTGCTCGAACTAAGGCTCCGACGAAGGTTACAATCCAAATTTTCATCAAAATTGGCTAAGTCTGGAAAAACGCCTTAAGGGTCAAAGTTGACTTTTCAAAACAAGTTGATTGGTGCGCCCTAATTAGGGTTTCTAACTTCAGTTCAACTGAACAATTTCTGGGTTGCATGCAGAAGATACTAAAGTTCATTTTGAGTTACTATTTTTAGAAGTTCAGTTCATCTGCAATGTGCATGCGTTTGTATGTTCAGTTAACTAAAGAGGATGTTGAGTTCTAATTTGCATGCGAAGTTAATTGTTTTGCTTGCGCACTTAACTGACTTGCATGCACAGTCTAACTGAAGATAGAGATGGCGCCCTATTTAGGGCATATTTTTCATGCATTTGAGCTTCAGTTAGTAACCAATCAGAGCATAGGCGTCTATTTTGAAGGTCTAGTCAGAGGTGCGCTATTATTAGAAGTTCAATTTGAAGTCTATTTTGAGAGGTGCGCTTCTAGTTGAGGAGGTGGGACAATTTTTAATGTGAATTAATTTATTTAAAGGCTAAAGTCACCATTATTTCATCATTCCAAGCAAGTCATACCTTCTCAGAGCTCCAATGATGGCGATTTCTTCATGCATGTGAGGATTCAAGGTGCTACAGGTGTCAGATTTCAACATTCTTCGTAGCATTGGATTCAGATTGCTTAGAGGAAGGCGATTCCAAACTTTGTTTTCAATTTGCATGCAGGATACATCAAATCCAAGTCAGAGATAGGTGAATTCTACAAGAGAAAAACGAACAAAACCTTCTATCTTCTGTCATATTTCTTCTATTTCTCATCTTAGGTACTTTCTACGCATGTCAAAGAAAATCAACAAACATTCAGCATTCAGACATTCAAGTTCACATATTTCAGTATTTGCAGCAAAACCCATGTCTTAGATTTTTTCGAGAAAATTGCCCCGTAGCTTTCATTCTGAAGCTCTGTGCTTTTTTCCGAAGATTTCTTTGCATGTGGGCCAAGGACACATCTTTTTCAAAATCAAGTCATCTGGGTTGGCTTAGAATTCCGTTGAGCACAAAACCCATGTTCCAGATTTTCTCGAGAAAAATTGCCTCGAGAAGCTTTAAAACCCCTGTTGTTCTCGATTGAAGAGTCTTTGCATGTCAAGCTAAACGGCATTTTTTCGCAATTCTGACGTTGTGGGTTGTCCTAGAATCATTTTCCGGACAAAACCCACATCTCAGAATTTTTCATGATAATTGCCCTCAAACCCACGTCTCAAAAATTTTCGTGAAAATTGCCCTCCGACAGGGTATTTTTAGCCTCACCAGGAGCCTCCTTTTTAGCTTTCAGAGAAAATTGTCAAAACATAGCCGTGTTCACAGTCAACAGACGAGTTTTTCATAATGCAATTCAACTAGACTGAATTCAAGACCAAATCGGTCTTAATTCACGATTGCATCAGAAGCGTCAAGCTGCAGAAGAAACAAAGGCCACCACTCCATTTACGGAGCCACAAAGTTACCAAGTGATTTCGTGTCACTACCTTCTTGAGGATGGCACGTATATTGGACTGAATGTAGTGCAAGTTGAGTTTGAAAAGTTGATTCGTGATAATCTTGAAGGAGATCCTATGGCGTCTAAACTGGAGAACATTTCAGTGATTTCAGCTAGTTTCAAGAAGGCGGCTAAGGATGTCAGAGAATGCATGCATACGATCAAGGAGGGTGACAAGGAATTAAAGAAGCAAATTATTGTTTTAGACAGCGTCAAAGTGCCAGAGGACAGAGTGATTGATGAATTCTTGGTCGAGGTGTTAGACTGAGACGACTTGGAGTGATCTGCCAGTTGGGATCTACAGTTAGTTTCGAGGTTAGAGTCAAGAGCAACAGTTAACTCGACTTTCAGTCTTGAGTTCACTTACTGATTTCATACATGCATATCTTTTCCTTGGAATTATCTTCGCAGAAGTTAGGATTAGGGTTTTCAGTTAACTAAGGGTAGTGTTCCAATTAACTTTGCTTTCAATAAGGACGTGCATGCTTGCACATTGTCCACTTAGAGTAGTTTGTATCGGTTAATTGATGGTAGTTTTTCAGTTAACTATATAGTTTGCTTTATTAGGGTTTAGTAATAAATCTTGCATGCATTGCAAGACTGTAGTTGACTCAAGGTGATTTTAGGGTTCCCTACACCTTTTGATGTCTATAAATAAGAGCTTTTGCTCATTTGTACATAACTTTTGCCGGATAGCATACATGTTGTGCCCACCTTGCCTGTAGTATTGCTATTTTGTATCTGTTCACAAACTTTTGCACGAGAGAGAAATATATGTTGTGCCTACCTTGCCTTCAAGAATCAATATTGCTCATTTTGTATCTATTCATGAGTATTTACTGTTATGATGAATTGTTATGCCACTTGGGTTTCATGCAATTATGATGGTGAATTCTTTCCTTAGTTGGATTGATCATGTTTTGTGTTCAATAAACTTGTTCAGATTGAGCTGATAGATGTGCCACCTTGCCTTCAAGTTGAGAATCTGTTCTTATTTATCGTCAAATAATCATTCTTGCTCCATTTCCTCATGCTCTGTTTTTCTTGAGGAAACTGGAGATTTAAAGTAGTTAGCTTAGTTGTAGTTAATGATCTGCGAAACCAGAAAATACTTAGCTGCAGCCTTGTACCTCTTACAGCCAAGACGAAAAGACAGGATATAGTTTAGTTTATTTCCCTTTTCAAGCACTTTTGTCAAGCACAACGAGGGAGCTTCCCCTCCTAATTTGAAGAGCACTCATTGCGTAGTGTGCATAGTTGTCCGTACCAACCTGCACTCCAAAGGTGTTAGTTGTTACGCCAACAAATCAGTCATGTACCCCACATCCATGTTGAGCCAACAAAGACATCCCAGTGATGGATGAAAGATTACATTAGTTCACATGGTAAAAGATTGTTGCAACAAGAGATAAGTTGATCTCGATGTTTCTCAAAACAACAATGAAATCCTAACAAAATCAACTTTAACAGCCATTCAAAAAATTATTTTTGCATGATGTATATAAAGAATGAAATGTTCACTTGGATCAGTTCATTGGCTGCAGGAACTTGATTCACTTGTGTGGACCTTGAAAAGGTGTGCTTGCTTTGTTCTCCCTATTGTATTGGCCATTAGTCAAAGGGTTCCTTTTTTTCTGGTGCAAACCATATAACTCAAATGAAATAGAAGATAGAGCAAAGTTTCTACTAAGATGCTCATCATACAATGACATATGGCATACTTATTCAGATATCTGCAATCATAACCCAGATAATGAACTTGTAAAACAGGACAACTGGACAAAGCTGGTGAGTTTATTTTGAATCTAAAGAACCATCAAATCAACAGTCCACACAGGTAAACAAGGTTTAGCAGTACAGTTTTTCTTTTGATTAAATCAGATGTTAAAAAACTGCCTCTACCCTAAACTTTCCTTATTTCAGGTTTTGTGTTCAATGATATGTTTTTATTGTGTGTTTCTTCTATTTCTTTTAGGTGCAAACCAGTAACTCAAATGAAATATAAGATGGAGCCAAGTTTCTACTAAGTGCTCATCATACAATGACAAAAGGCATGCTTATTCAGATATCTGCAATCATAACTCGGATAATGAACTTGTAAATCAGGAGAACTGGAAAAAGCTTGGTGAGTTTATTTTGAATCTAAAGAACCATCAAATAAACTGTCTACACAAGTAAACAAGGTTCAGTGGTACAGTATTTCTTTTGATAAAATAGAATGTTAAAAAGATGTTTCTTCCTCAAACTTTCCCTATTTCAGGTTCTGTGTTCAATTATTTATTATTTTGATCTGTTTTTATCGTGTTACTTCTTTTCCCGGGTATCTGGGCTAGGAAGCATTTACAGATTGTGGACATTGGCATCAACAAAGAAAACAACAAAAGTACACTATTTGGAGAGACTTCCAAACAATTTGCATTGTCTAAACTCTTTTCTTGGGTCCTACAGATCAATTTGGCCTAAAGGATGTCAGATTTCATCATCCTCATATTATCATTTGTGTATATGTATTTATAACAAATATATATATCTACGCAATCTGCAATTGGACATGCAGGTTCTACCAGTTGTACATTTGCTTTCTTTATTCCTAGTTTATACAAATGTTTGAACTACTCACTAATATTGTGTTCTCATCCCTTATGGTAGAAAAACGCTTCCTCTTCTGAGCTGGGACTTTAAGGGTTTTACAAATTTATTCTCAAACTTGCTGTTGTGATGATAAAAAACTCTTTGATTGAAGAATACTTATCATTTGAGCTCAATAGACTCCTTGCCATCAGTTGTCAATTAATCATAGATTTTTCATTTGAATGTCTAAAATCACCATTCTCTGTAAATTGGAATGGGCAGACCATCAACATACCAATTAACTTTTCCAACAAACAACCTTCAATCTTAATGAAAAATGATTGAATTCTTTAATATATGCCCTCATGACCAGACTTACTTATAAAAAAGGCACCTTAGTAGCCTATTTGATGCTTCTACAGATATCAGATGGATAGAACTTCCTAAAGTTTGCATCGGAGCCCTTAGTTGTTGATGGTGCTTATAGTAGAAACAATCTCAGGATCTAAGTCTGGGCCCTTTATCTTTAATCTTGCATTTGCAATCTTTTATGAATCAGTATATATTTGTATGAATTTATTTTCAAGGTTGGTGCAGTGAATCATCCAGCTTTCCCCAACTGAATGTGAGGTTATACAAAAATACATACATACATACATATATATATATATATATAAAATATATATATATATACACATATACAGATATATATGTATATATACATACATATGTATATATGTATATATATATGTGTGTGTGTGTGTGTATACACATATATATGTATATATACATACATATGTATATAGATATATATGTGTGTGTGTGTGTACACACACACACATATATATACATACATATGTGTCACACATATATATACATACACATATATATGTATATACACATACACATACATATGTATATATGTATATATACACACACACATATATATATGCATATATACATATTTATGTGTATATGTGTATATACATATATATGTGTATACACACACACACATGCACACATATATATATATAACAATTTATAAATAAATCGTTACAACTTTCCCTGAGCACATTGTCTATGGTCTAGATCTATATAATATCTGGCTCTCTGAATTATTTTATATTACATATATGTATATATATGGGTGACACAAAAAGAAAAAGCTCTTTGCCAAAGAGACTGATCCAATGCCGAAACCCCTGACTATGAAAATAATTTTGAATAGCAAGACCACTTTATCATGACAAAAGCTCACTTTCACATACAATAACGGTTTGAATTTGAGGAAAACACCTACAAACCATTGCATTGAAAAAATACATTAGACAGTTTCACTTTTATAAATTCAAACAAATGACTTTATGCAACTATTCATATAGCTCTAAAATGATATCACAAAAAATGGACCAATACAGGATCTCTACTATATAGCATCTTATGGGGATGCCATTGACTTTTCTCAATAATCTTTCAACCACCTCTTAGGATTCCTTGCAACGATCATGTCAGAAGCAACAGTTTCTGCTTCCAAATACACTATATCTTGTACAAGATGGTTAACCCATGCTTCCCATGGTCTAGACCACTTGAAACTGTCGTGGGTAAACTTTTCAAAGATGTTTCCCTAGAAATCTCTGTTGATTTGCTGACTCCAAACATTGGCTTAGCGAGCTTCAGAAGCCTCTATCACTACTGCAGCAACTTCCTGTTCTTCATCCCCTCCTCCCTCCTCACTTGCCCATCATCCTGATAAAATTCTCATTAGGTAGATAGCAACATCATCTTACTTCCACAGTTGAACTTGCTAACCACCTGTGTCTTAAAGTTATACAAGTGCTGTGAAGTTTCAGATTAAGCTTGCTCACTATTCCCATCTTAAACTAGTCCAAGGGTTTTATCAACCACAATTTGAAGATTCCCCTGCTTTTCTTTAGGAGATAAGAGGCCACCTTTAATGCCAGTTTCCTCCCAACCACTCCAAAGGTTGGGCTGATTAATCAAAAGTCAACTGAAGATCTGGCCGCATTTTTACATTTCATGATATTGTTAAAGAAACAATGATGAAGCCTTAGGACAACTCTGAATGGAAACTACAAACACAGATGATGATGCTTGTTTTCTGCATAATTTTCTAACATTTGGAATCTTTATTTTCTGATGGTATGAGTTTTAGGGTTATTGGCATCTACCCAAAATAATTGCCCTACATAATTGCATTATATAATTCTTTGTCAGTTGGCAATGAACTTTAGCAAGGATAAGATTATGGTCTTTAACATCATAGATGATGCTTTATTCCAATTTCACTTGAATTATTGACTTGTCACTCAGCTTAAGTCCTTGCATTGGTCATAATTATGTATGAGATGTGGCCCCATAGTAAAACTAGAGTGCCAATATTCCCAAAAGTGTTTGAGATGAACAATGGGAAACAATGAGTTTCACAGCACAAGCCCAAGTTCAATTCCCATGGGTTCTTGAGCAGTTTGTAGCATCCATGACAGTACCTAGAGTTAGGAGTGGAACTTACAACAATGCATCGACCTAAAACTACTTCTATGTGTTGCCATGAGAACACCTAGAGGTAGGGGTTGAGTGTAACCACATAACAAACCTTAGCACACACTAATGTAATCAATAAGTTGTAACCAATTGTTTACAGCAACAATTGTTAAATGGAATGAGCTTGCTTGGTTATTCAATGTGACTTTCATGGTAAACATCCATGCTCAAATCCCTTGGGGCATGCCACAAGTTGAAACAAGGCAAAATATTGCATCCAACTCTAACTACTGCACACCCCAACAAATGAGGATGGGTGCAAGTCACGGGTGATTATGACAAAAGAGTACGCATTGATCATAGAATCTAACATCAATATATAGATGTTTATGTAGAAATGTACAAGATGTGCCAATTTTGGAAAACTTGAGAGTCAATCTTGACCAACGAATTTAGAAGAACATTGGGAACAATTAGTTTCACATCACAAGCATAAGTTCCATTCCCACAAGCTCTTAGGCACTTCATAGTAAACTTGGGAAAAATTAAATTTAGAAAAAAAACTTATGGTAATGCATACATTCAAGCCCACCTCGATATGTTTCTAAAGGCTGACTATGATAAACAATATGCCCTTTGGGCATAACATCTAACATCAATGCTTATGCCTACCTCTTACCTATGCTTATGTAAGAAACGTGCCTCTTTAGAAAACTAGAGTGCCAACCTTTCCTAAAGTGTTTGGAACAACATTAGGAACAATTAGTTTCACATCACAAGCCTAAGTTCCATTTCCATGTGCTTTTGGGATCTTCGAAGTAGCCCCAAGGAAAAGTAAAATTAGGAGAACTTATGGCAATGCAAGACACAAGCCCACCTCTATGTGTTTCCATAAGGTGACTTTGAAGAAAGAGATACCCTTTGGTAGTAGCATCTAACATCAATACTAATGCCTACCCCTTAGCCATGCTTACATATGAGATGTGCCTCTTTGGATAAACTAGAGTAGCCTAAGTTCCATTCGCATTGGCTCTTGGGTATTTTGGAGTAGCCTTCAGGACAACTAAGTTTATAGTTGCCATGACGATACCTAGAGTTAGGAGTAGAACTTACAACAATGCATAAACCTAAACCCACTTCTATATGTTGCCATAAGAGCACCTAGACATAGGGATTGATTGTAACCACGTTACAAACCTTGGCACACACTAATGGAATAAATAAGTTGTATCTAATTGATTACCCTAACATTTGTCAATTGAAATGAGCTTGCTTGGTTATTCAATTTGACTTTCATTGTAAACACCCATGCTCAAATCCCCTAGGGCATGCTACATGTTGAAATAAGGAAAAAAATTGCATCCAATTGTAAACACTACATACCCTAGAAGATGATGTTGGGTGCAAGTCATGGATGAGTATGACAAAAGAGATACACATTGGTCACAACATCTAACATCAATGCATAGATGTTTATGTGAATGGTCAAATGCATTCTTCATTAACATGAAAAAGGTTACAAAATATAAAGTAGAAAATACTACTGTAAACATTAAATGTCAACAACCTATACCTACTGACTACTGTATCTACAGTATAAACCTAAGCTAAATTAATATTGACCATTAACAATAATAATAATAAACATTCTAATAGTTTATGTAAGAAATGTACGCGCCTCTTTCGAAAAACTGGAGAATCAATCTTGACCAAAGAATTTGAAAGAACGCTGGGAACAATTAGTTTCACATCACAAGCTTGATGTTCCATTCCCATGGGCTCTTGGGAACTTTGTGATAACCTTGGGAAAAACTAAATTTAGCTATAGAACTTATGACAATGCATATACCAAAGCCCACCTCAATGTGTTTCCAAAGGGTAACTTTGATAAAAGATATATCCTCTAGTCATAACATCTAACATCAATATTTATGCCTACACCTTACCCATGCTTATGTAAGAAATGTGCCTCTTTTGAAAAAGAGGTGTGTTTGCCTTGCCTAAAGAGTTTGGAAAAACATTGGCAACAATTAGTTTCACATCACAAACTTGAGTTCAATTTCTAATCCTCAAAGTAGCCCCAAGAAAAACTAAAATTAGGACTTATGGCAATACAAGACAAATGCCCACCTCTATGCGGTTCTATAGGGTGACTTTGGAAAGAGAGACAACCTTTAGTAGTAGCATCTAACATCAATACTTATGCCTACCCCTTAGACATGCTTACATATGAGATGCATTTCTTTGGATACACTAGAGTATCAATCTTGGCCAAAGGATTTAAGGAGACATTATTAACAATTAGTTTCACATCAAAAGCCAAGTTCCATTCCCATGGGCTCTTGGGCATTTTGAAGTAGCCTTCAAGGCAACTAAGTTTAGAGTAGAATTTATGGCAATGCATAGACCTAGCCCACCTCTGCATGTTTCCACAAGGCCACTTTGATGAAAAAGAGACCATTTTGTCTTGGGATCTAATATCAACACTTATGCCTACCCTTTATTCATGATTATGTAAGAGATGTGCCTTCTTGGAAAAACTAGAGTGTCAATCTTCCCAAAGAGTTTAGCAAAATGGTAGGGAGCAATTAATTTCACATTGCAAGCACAAGTTCCATTGCCATGGACTCTTAAAGCACTTTTCAGTATACTTGGGACAACTAAATTCGAGGGTTTTAACTTATAACAATGCATATACCTAGGTCCAACCTTGTGTGTTTCCATACATTCACCTAAAGATGGGGGTCAAGAGTAACCATACAACAGACCCAAGGTCACCCTCATGTCATCTATAACTTCCCTATCTTTGAAACCTAACATTTGTTGAATGCAATGAGATTACCGGTACCATTGGGGCTTTTATACCAAAACCCCAGGTTCAAATCCCTTGGGGGCATATTATGCATTGAAATCAGGCAATACACCGAACACAAGGTATGGTTATTGCAAAAGTGACTTAGTACAATAGCCACCAGCCAGCTATATATTTTTTTAAATAATATGAGATTAAATACTACTTGATGCTAATGGGTCCTTAATTGATGGAGTTGCAAGCAAAGTAACCAAGCTTGGACTTTAATTGGACTAAACAAGGAGGGTTCTGCTGAGTCGACAGAGAACCAAGGCAAAAGATCAGTAAAATTCATGACTACTCCAAATAAGGTTTTTTTTCTTTTGCTTATACAACTTTTTTTCTTAATTAGTTAGGATCATGCTCAGACTAGGAGAGGCTCACCCAAACTTGTGGGGTCTCGAGAGTGGGGAGTTTTATGACTGATTCAAAGAGTCACACAACAACAATGGCCACAAAGCTACCCACAAGGGTCCCATTTTTTTTAAGGTCTAACCGAACAAAAAGGATACACAAAACTAAAGGAATAAGATCAGGTCCAGCAAACAGGCAGATTTTAGCATAATGGATACCGGTCAATACTTCTTGCTCTTATTTTTTATTTTGATTTTGATTTTGAGACCTGGCCGGTTAGCCTAAGTATGCCCGCTCATTCATGGGAAGCCCCTTATGGACATGTTTTAAACTCTTGAGAGATGGATAATTGTGAACAACTACTCATGAAAGACGGTTAAGAAAAACTGAATACAAAATAAAACTAAGTGGGTGCTCTAGCCTTGTGTTTATTACCTAAAAAATACATGGGAAATAAGGCCATTCAAATTGGTGATCATAAAAATGACTTCAACATACACAAATCAAAGTAACATGAAAAACAGAAATCTAACTAAAACTGACCGTAAAAACTCGAACTACTAATCAAACTAGAACTTTACCATTGGGAAAATCAACCA
>VDFB02269466.1:0-20476 GCA_007258455.2 Sequoia sempervirens
TGATAGACATGCATGTATGTTTAGATTCTTTCTTGTGATAGCAAAAAGAAGTCTTGACTCGTGAGTCTCAGTCATATACAAGGACAATTTTATTGTCCTTTCAGTTCAAGGATTTAACAAAGTAACTAACGATTTCAAGTGGGCATGCTTCAGGTGGTATATGAGGAAGCCAGTCAAGTTGCAAACGATGCTGTTGGAAGCATTCGGACTGTTGCCTCCTTCTGTGCAGAGGATAAGGTTATTAATTTGTACAATGAAAAATGTGCCACTCCCTTGAAAAGTGGAGTCAAGCAGGGAGTTTTAGCCGGAATTGGTTTCGGACTGTCAAATTTTTTAATGTTTTGCCAATATACACTCAACTTTTGGGTAGGGGCTCATCTGGTTAAAGACGGGAAGACAACTTTTGATAAAGTTTTCAAGGTAAGGGTGACCTGGTACTAAGTTTCCTCTTTTGCATTTTTTATGAATGAAAACGTAGTGGTTACTGGTTAGTATGCACTTCTGCGAGTGCTGGATTTACTGGATTTACAAAGATACGTAAGAAGTTGTTCGCTTTACCTGATGAAAATTTGAAATGAAGAGCTTGCAATGATTTAAATGGATTTTTAAAGGAATATATTTGACATTTTGAAAATGTTTTAACATAATCTACTTCTGTATTCCATTTTTAAGCTAAAAATGTTTGAGGCAGGTGTATTTTGCTCTAGCAATGGCTGCCATGGGAGTCTCTCAATCAGCAGGCCTTGCCCCCGACCTTGCAAAAGTCAAATCCTCTGTCAATTCAGTGTTTAGAATTCTTGACCGTTTATCTAAGATTGATGCAAGTGATGTCTCAGGGACTACCGTAGATAATGTAAAGGGTGACATTGAATTTCAGCATGTCAGCTTTAAATATCCAACCCGTCCAGACGTGCAGATTTTTCGCGATTTATGCTTATTTGTCCGTTCTGGAAAGGTAAATGTGTTAAATTCCACTCTAATTGATTGATTGAATAAAGCAATAGTTCGCAATTTGAAACAACGATAGATGTATTCTGAGGTTATCAATTAGGCTACCAGACAAATGCCTCGAAACTTACTGATAGTTCTAGCCTTTGTTTTGATTGGACAGACTGTTGCTCTTGTGGGGGAGAGCGGAAGCGGTAAATCAACAATCGTTGCACTTTTGGAGCGATTCTATGATCCCGATTCAGGCCGAATATTACTTGATGGAATTGAAATCCAACAGCTTCAACTTAAATGGTTGAGAGAACAGATGGGTTTGGTGAGCCAAGAGCCCATTTTGTTCAATGATACTATCCGCGCAAATATTGCTTATGGAAAGGAGGGCGTAGCAACTGATGAGCAAATCGTAGCAGCTACTGAGACTTCCAATGCTCACGGGTTCGTCTCAAGCCTTCCCCAAGGATACAATACAACTGTTGGGGAGAGAGGGGTGCAATTATCCGGGGGTCAAAAGCAACGAATTGCAATTGCAAGAGCAATACTAAAAGATCCCAGGATACTTCTCTTAGATGAAGCTACAAGTGCCCTAGATGCCGAATCAGAACACATAGTTCAAGATGCATTGGACCGTGTAATGGTAAACAGGTCCACTATTGTTATTGCACACCGTCTTTCAACAATTAAAGATGCAGATCTCATAGCAGTGGTGAAGAATGGAGTGATAGCAGAACAAGGAAAACATGATGATCTGTTCTACAGGCGAGATGGGGTCTATGCATCCCTGGTGAAATTGCATAAGTCAACCTCATAGTACTTGCCTTGAAACAGAGAAATTTCAAGATTTGTCTCAGGTGCATTTCATTTACCGCCCCAGCACACATTATTGGCAGGCAGAGAGAAGCAGAGCTAAAGTTTTGCTGCTAGTAAATATCTTTTTAGGTCCATAAAATGTAATAGAAACAGATAAGATAAGATGTATATATCTACCAAAATAGCAAAGTAAATAATAATTTGAGAATTAACCTTTGGCATCAAAGAGTGGAAAGATGCATTACGGATGAAGAATTGGAAGAGGAATTGCGGTAAGCAATTATAGAAGCTATACATCAGAGCTATAACAAGTAAAAACTCCATTGAAGTTTTATGAATAAGAGACATGATTTTGCCAGTAAAAGAGAGAACAGAAACAAATATCTCAAAACGGGCTCCTCTGTTTTCTGGGCTTCTCAGTACGTTATAAACTGCGAGAATTGGCAGCTTCTTCATTCCATTTGTTACCTATTTTGTTGCAGGTGTTATGAAACAATCTCTCCCCTGGAAAGATGGCACAGTACAAGGAACTTCGAAAGATGAGCTGCAAAAACATTGTAATGTTATCTGGATATGTTTTAGTGCACAGAGGAGAGGACAAGTAGTTGTGCAGGGTCTAATTGTTGTTATAGCAACTTTCAATAGTTTGTACGACTACAGGCCTCTCTCCTCTTATATTAGATGGCACAATATTGGGTGAAGAGTTTATTACAGGAGTATTTCTATCTATGCATATTCTTACATATTTAATTTAATTTTAATAATTTAGATGTATAGATTTTTATATATTCATTTTATCTGTCTGCACATATCTCTATTTATGTTTAGGTTATTTGTCTCTCAGATTTAAAGTTAAAATATTTTGAAACAAGTTTACAATAGTGAGGGCAACCTCAACGTGAGGTCCATCATTTTCTTATGTTTTCACGTGCTCTTGATAAGACTTGCTTTGGGTATTGACACTCATGAACTTACACATTTATGTTTTACATGATGGTTAGGATCGTGAATTTGTGTAAATGTTGATACTTCATGGTTGTATTGGATGATATGTTTTGAGATTATTGTGATGATTTGGTTAGTTGATGACTATGCATTACTCATTATCTATGTGAGGGATTTACAAGTTGTATATAATTTTTATTTTGTGATTAGATTTTAAGTGGGGTTTCAATTATGTTAAGGTGATTATCTATTTAATCTAATTTTGATTTGGTAACAATTTGATTAAGGATGTTTGAACATGGTGGAATTTTGGAAAGAAATTTGTGAAAAATTATTATGTGATAAATGTAAATTATGCATGTGTAGTGATAGCAAAGTTAGATGATTCCTATATACATAATTTTGCGAAAATGAGCAAAGAAGACCGAAAAAGAGCAAGAGATTTGGACAAGTGAGCGTGGGGTGATGTCGACGAAGATAGATGCTCCACCAAAATTACTGAGAGGATAGATAGGTTTCTACTTTTGGGGGATTGGGAGAGGCAAAATGACATGTGTGAAGTGATGATATTGTCTTACACTAGGCCGGGCCACTTTTCAGTTCAGTTATCTCTTCAACCTGATGTGACACCAAAAGGAAACCTATTCAAGTTTGAAAATATGTGGTTAAGAAGATACATTGACAAATTTGATTGCAACATGGTGGGATGAGCTAAACATATGGAACCATTCACACTTATACAAAATTAGTAAGAAGTTAAACTACGTGAAAAATACGTTGATGGAATGGAACAAGCTGCATTTCGAGAATATATTTCAAGAAAAAGAACGGATAGAGCAGGATCTAGCTACTCTAAATGAACACATCATTGAGAAATTAATGCAGAATGAGGAATATGAAAATGAAAAATCTTTGAAAGAAGAACTAGTTGAAGTCCTAAAGTGAGAAGAATGCTTTTGGAGGAAAAAATCCACAAAGACTTGGTTAAAGGAGGGAGATAAAAACACTAAGTACTTCCACAAAATAATTGTTGCAAATAAGAGCAGAAACATAATCACAGAGATCAAAAGGGAAGATGGGACAATGACACAGTCACTGGAAGAGGTAAATAACAAAGTAGTAATATTCTTTGAAACAATTCTAATAGAGAAGCTCTAAAGCATAGACATGTAAGGGTCAAGCTCCTCAAATACATCCCCAACATAATCAATGAGGAATAGAATGAGGTCCTCTCTCAAAAAATCAATTTGGAAGAAGTGAAATTAGCTACATTCTAGCTAAACCCAGACAAAGCTCCTAGACCAGATGGTTTCCCAGCGAGCTTCTTTAAAAAATTTTGGGATACTATTGGGGAAGATTTGACATTGGTTGTTGAAGAGTTGAGAAGAAAGATGACAATGTTGGGGGCACTAAACCATGCATTCCTTGCCTTGATTCCCAAGAAGAAGGATCCATGAACCATGAATGATTTTAGACCAATTGCATTATGCAACACAATCTACAAAGTGGTAACCAGATTCCTCTCCAATTATATGGTTAGAATACAAATTCAACATTTGTGAGCTCCCTAACTCTTCAATATTAGCATGATTGTAAGCCCTAATGTCTTTAGTATGCAAGACATGGTATGATATAGATGAAAATGCACCTAGGTGCTTGGTCTTTGGTATGTGCAGGATCATCATGGAAAAAATAGGCCCTTAAGTAGCAAAAAATTCAAAAAAAATCAAAGTTAGGAAACTTGACATAAAAATTTGAATAAGTTATATATATTATTTCAAAAATATGTAAGAATAGAATCTATAGCAAATTGAAGGTAGTTTCTAAACTACTAGTTTTATTTAAAAAGAAAAAAAAAAAAAATATTTGGTGAAAATTTAAAATTTCAAGTGCATAATTTTAAATTTAGGAAAAAAATAAGAAGTAGGTGTTTGTCTTAACCCTAACCACAATAAAATGATAAAAGAAATTATAATATTTTAGATATAAGTAGAGGACTCATGTTCTGATGTGATACATATTTTTTTGTAATTTTTTTCCAAGTAAATAATTAATTATGAATTTTTTATTACAACTTTTAAAAAATATAAAAACTCGTATGTTTGACCAACTTAACTTGGTCAAAATTTCATGAAATTCATTTCTTTTTTTTTAATCCTATAGTATATGAAACATAGAATGTGACACATATTTTCAATTCAAAAATGTGATACCATTTGAAAGCTATAGATGTTTTTCAATTAGCCTATCAATCAGGACTTTAGTTGTATTTCAAATAAAAAATGAATCATAAATATTTATTAAATTCAAAGTAAAGCATAATGTATATTGGTGGAAAGCTGAGAATCTCCTTTAAAAACCTTTTTCATTTCATCAATATTGGGTAAAAAAAGAGTTGTTAGCCACATACCCTACACATACCCATCATATTGCCACTTTTTGGCTCATCATGATCCTACACATACCCTCTTAACAAACTTAAAAGAATGCCACTTGAACTTTAGATAGAGTCTATCCTTGACTTCAACTACCAATGGAGTTACCATTTTTACAAATTCACCAATTCACAAGTTTTTTCGATAAACACCTTTTCATTAGATCAAAGTTTGATCGTTGAATCTTCATCACACTTGAATCTCACCACAATTTAGCAAAGTTCACCCCAAAGCTCTCCAAACTTGCAAAATTCAAAGTGACAAATGAAGGATAAAAATGACCTTTTATCATCACACACCTAACCCTTTTTGTTGCTATAAATTATTTTACCCTAACTCATCTGATTACCCTATTTCCATGCACTGTGATAGATAATTCTTTTGTGGATCTCCAATACTATATAATACTTTCTGAAATTGGTTGAACAACATCTAAAAATCATCTATTCACTTGTTGGACTTATCCACATTTCGGTGTCAATTACAAATAGTAGGTTAAGAGATTTTCTTGACAACTCCCCTTAGTCCAAAGGGCTAAAAAATATTCTCAGAGGAATTACCAGAAGTAGATTCTGGTGTAGGCACATTTCCTTCAACAGAGGTATTCTTCTTCAACCATTTCTTCTACATTTGCCTCATGATCACTATAAGGGAAATATAGGGCATCTCAGAGAAATCTCCAAGAACAGTGGTGCCTTCAGTAACTTCAATTTCGATTAGATTGCTTCAAAGACACGTACAACTATGTCCTAAAGTGGAAACAAACAGTTTGTTTTCCATATTAATCATTCTGAGAGATACACATGTAAAATTCAACAACAAGCAATAAATTTTTTTTGAAATAGAGCCAACACATATGAAAGATAAGACATAAAACCAGAACACATAGATTTACGAGGGGAAAATCCTTTCGGGTAAAAAACCCCACACTTCAAAGATCAAACCATTGTATTATTCAACAACAAAAGGTTACAATACAATTTTAGGCTCATAGCCTTTTCAGAAATTACATCTTGTTCATTCTGGATACAACTTGGTAACCAACTCTCCCTCTGTACATTTCCTGATCAACTTCTCAAACCAAACAATCTTCGTACTACTACAATACTCTCACACAATATACAGTACAGATCAACATGAGAGATCAACCATGGCATTCGATTCTTGATCAGGAGAGATTTCGACAACATAACCCTACCTCTCCTTTCCTCTATTTCAGCCTCAAGGCCTCAGCCATCCAGCCAGCCTCTCAGCCCTCATAGTAACGCTCTCCTTCTTTCACTCTACTTTTTTAGAACGTCCAACGCATACATATATCCATTCGTTCTTCACTACCTCTGTGAATCAGTTCATTTTCAACTGCTAGACCACAACAACAAATGGTTCACATTCTGCCCTCTTTGATAGGTCCAAGTCACACTACGTAGGATAGACTTTCACTCATTCAAAGGCATTCAAAATGTATTTGCATGTCGGTGAGACACTAACTGTGTCTCCCCGATCCCACAAAATTTGATAGAATTTATCGCCAAGAGACCTTACTATCTGCAAGAGGTTATACCGAGTTCACAAGCTATCACTCAGACTTCCCCTTGTCACCAAGACATCATACCGATATTCATCACATGTATTGCTATTCGGCAAGACCATCATTATTCAATGATACATCATACCAAAGCCCCCAAGTCATATAGACATTAGTATTCCATTCGGTGAAACAATCACTATTCGCTAGGACATCATAGCGAAGTTCACAAGTCACATAGACAAGAGTATTCCCATTGGCAAGACTATCGTCTTTCACTAAGAGATCATACTGAAACTTCATGTTATTATGAAATGTCCAACAATCGGCAAGACTTACCACTATCGCCAAGAGGTCATGTCGAAGTTTTTGTGTTACCGCAAAGACTCCAAATGTATACCCGTCGGTGAAACTTTCCATATCAACAAGACTTCACACCAAAGCATATGAGTTACTTTGATATCAGCTAGGAACCACACTGTCGGAAAGAGATCTCCACTCGGAAGAGGGTTACACCGAGCACCACAAGTCACACCAATGACATCCCTCACCAAGAGTCTTCCCAATATCCAATAAGAGTATCCTATCGGCTAGACATCTCCCATTTCCAGGACACATTCCGATAGGAACAAGTCATACCAATTACTACATCGGCCATACAGACCAAGGGTCATGCCAATATTAGTCAAACTTTCTACCATCACTGAAATATCATTTTGACTGTCCAAGGTTACACCGAAGATTCAATTTATACAGATCGCCAAGACATTCCAGAGGTCACAACGATAGTTCAAGATCAACTAGCAGATCGGCCAGACATCTCAGTAGTCACAACAACCATGCTTTCTCAGATGTTTCAGCCTGTGAGATTGAGGCAACAATTCCAACAATCTCCCACTTGACGAAGATCACATAGGCACCTCCAAAGCAACCAGAAACTAAGATCACACTAGCTCCACTAGTTCAAACCCCACAATACTCAAGACAACCAGTCAACAAGATTCCACATATAACAATCCACCAGACAATCTGCAACAAAGACCAGGCATCCACCTGCAACTCACTATCCAACAAAGCAACCAAAATGCAACCAATCACAACCTTCCAAGAAACCACATAGACCTCAAACATGCTCTCATGCTCGATCAAGAATTTTACACCAACATCCAAGATGTCCACCATTCAGGAAACAAACCTTGTCATCTTCCAACATGCCACCTGTGGAAGAAAGATACAAGCCAAGGTGAATACGCACCATTCCAACGAACACAAGAAAAATATCCCAGAGATATCATCAACAAGGTACTGCTACTACTTCACTATGCTCAAACATTATACAGAAGCAATATCAACTTCAAAGCCTCAAACAAAACACAACTGTGAAGTCTTTCTCCAGAAACAAGATAGAAGACACCAGCTAGAACAACAATCAGATTGACTGCTTCCATCCAACCAATAAACCCACATGACTGAAAATAGCACCCACAACTTGTGCTATTCCATCCAATCTTACATACCTCAAAGGTATCAACATTAGTAAACTCATGCCGCTTCAAAACCAACTTATTAATCAGCAAATACAAGGTCCAAGTGCCAACTAGTCAAAGAAGACAAAACACAATAGGAACTCCCACTTCCTGAGTAATCCAAATCTGAAAGATCAAAGGCATCACAAGTATACCAATAACAACACATAGAAAATGTAACCATGTAGTACCAAGGAAATATTCACAATGATATGCACAACCTGCAACCAACTGTTACAAGAAACAATTCTCTCACTACAAGTCTTCAAAGTTCTCCCAAGATCTCCACACGCAACAAAGGAAAAAGGATTAAGAACCTCCATGTCATCACCCATGAACATGAGTGAGAAACACATGACTACAAACAAGTGATCACTATAGCTCCAACCAAACCTCAAACCAATGTAATGTGAAACCAAACATCCAGGAAGTAAACCAAGACCAAAGAGAGAAACTCTGCACATCATATCCTTGTAGAACATCCTCCTATATACACTTTTAATAGCCAGTTGTGTAAAGAATGATCTCCTTTAGATCCCAAAAGAAAATCCCAAACAACATCCAACCGTTCAATCACCAAGATCAAACCAACTTCTAATATCATGTAATCAACATGGATGTAAGCCTCTCAAAGAAGATCAAGCTAGTTCATTCACCATTTCAGGAAATCAGCCCATACATCATCTCCTACCAATTCTCATCAGTAAAACACATAACACAAAAGCTCAAGGAGATAAACAAGATGTACATATTCCACTATGAATCCTCCAGAACCATTAAACAACAATTCAAGATCTATATCATGAAAGTGAACATAAAACACATATGAAAAATATAATGGGCCAAATACCTCTCAGATAAACTGTCGAGCAGACCAAGAGTGGGAACAAGAATACTCCTTCAAGAGATATAATTCATCAAGACCAATCAAGAGAAATCTCCTCATAGGTCTCTTATTGAACTCACATTCAACCAAGGTGTAGGCTTCTCAGAATTTCTGCTAAAAACTTCATCAAGAATACCATCAACAACACTTCTCATTTCAAGAGAAATACAGCCTCACCTTATTCTTCATGTATCCATGAGTACTAGCAATCAATCATCTCATACTAAATTTCAACTACATTACTGCACTATCAAGCAAATAATCAAAGCACCTAATACACAAAGAATTACCAAACCACTGTCAAAGCTCCAATCATCTGAATCAGGAACTTATCATGACACCATGATCTACACATTCCCTTAGGAGATACCATGCTTCAAGTGACTTCACCATGCTCTCAAGTACAATGCACAATGCCAAAACTCCAGTGCACAAACAAGAGTATACCATGACATAAAGAAAATAGACTCAAAGCCAACATCACCTATCAAGCACCACCAACACCTTAGCCAAAGACTCCAAGCGTCCTCCATGGTTCCAAGATGTTGCACATCTTCAAATAATATCCATGCAAATGTGAAAGAACCCTTCTATAGCAACAGGATCTAGGAGACCCCCCTAGAAACATCTGCAACACTAAAGAAGACCATTCACCACCATGTGATGAACCCACAGTCACTACTAAAGCTCGCACTGAAACGTGACATCCAAGCTCTCCAAGCATCATGACCACCTACTTTAGGTTCCCATAATCAACTATTTAGGTACTGAACAATATCCATCCTCTCATCTCAAAGCAATCACACCAATGCACAAGTGACCATAGATAAGGCTAGCTAACAAGTCTGCACCAGCAATGAATCAACCTTGTGGATAAAGATAGTCCACATCCAAGTTATCTCACTATAGCCAATGGGTAGCTAATCCACCAACCACATAACTCGTAGATCACAAACATCAAACATGCAAACCCGTCATCGCATTGGAAACTACAACACTAAGATATCAAAGAGAATAACCACGTAGAAAACATCACTCAAACACCAGATCATGCCAAACCTCCTCAAACTATGCACAAAGCATGCATGTAGAACTGTAACTATCTCATCCAACAACACCCCAAAATCCAAGGTCTAGAAAATAGCTTAACAACAAGTCCACATAATCACAAGTTTTTTTTAACCATGTAAAACCTACAAAACCATAGAGCCACACAAGTACAAATCATCCTTAGAAGGAAAACAATAGTTCAGGAAAATCTAGGCCCCTTTCAGGACAACTGTAAAACCACCAACATGTACATGCATCCAAGAAGAAGAGAAAGGCTATTTCAGAAGCTTGCAAATCATCTAATGATTAAATCCATAGCCTTTATGTATTTGAGGTTAATAACAAACAGTGCCTTCCAACATCAAGAAACACCACCTAGCATAAACACTCTCTTCCATGGCTGAGAAAAAATCTAGGCTTCTCCATATCACCAAGGAGCCTCTTAGACAGACACCCAATATGAAAGCTTTACTGCTACACAACCACAGAGAAAAGAAATCCACCTCATACACCAAGGTTATACCACTACCAACCAGGAGACACAGATCACAACAAAACAACATGATCAACTCCCTTTTTCATCTCCACCATCCTTCAAACTGCGTGTTGTCTTCGAATATCACAAGACTTCCACTCACCAAATGATCAATAAATCAGACAATTCCTCTGAATTTCCTCCAGCCTAACAAACTGAGAAATCTTCACAGGAGAAATACCTAGAACCAACAACCAGAAGAAGGCTCTGATACCACTTATAAGGGAAATATAGGGCATCTCAAAGAAATCTCCAAGAATAGTGGTGCCTTCGGTAACTTCAATTTCAATTAGATTGCCTCAAAGACATGTACAACTATGTCCTAAAGTGGAAACAAACATAATTCATTTCCCACTTTAATCCTTTTGAGAGATGCACATGTAAAATTCAACAAGCAATAACAGATTCTTGAAACAAAACCAACATAGATGAAAGATAAGACAAAAAACTAGAACACACATATTTACATGGGAAAAACCCTTTCGGGTAAAAAACCCCACACTCCAAAGATTGAGCCATTATATTATTCAACAACAAAAGGTTACAATACAATTTCAAGCTCATAGCCTTTTCAAAAATTACATCTTGTTCATTTTGGATACAACCTGTTAACCAACTCTCCCTTTGTACATTTCCTGATCAACCTCTCAAACCAAACAATCTTCGCACTGCTGCAATACTCTCACATAGTAGACAGTACATATCAACATGAGAGATCAACCATGGCATTCGATTCTTGATCAGGAGAGATTCCAGTAGCATAACCCTACCTCTCGTTTCCTTTGTTTCGGCCTCAAGGCCTTGTCCATCCAGCCAGCCTCTCAGCCCTCACAGTAATGCTCTCCTACTTTCACTCTACTTTTTTAGAATTTCCAATGCATACATCTATCCATTCGTTCTTCACTGCCTCTGTGAATTGGTTTGTTTTCAACCGCCAGATCACAACAACAAATGGTTCACATTCTGCCCTCTTTGATAGGTCCAAGTTGCACCACATAGGACAAACTTTCACTCGATTAAAGGCATTCAAAATGTATTCGCATGTCGGTGAGACACTAATCATGTCTCCCCGATGCCACAAAACTTGACAGAAGTTATCGCCAAGAGACCTTACTATTGGCAAGAGGTTACACCGAGTTCACAAGCTGTCGCTCAAACTTCCCCTTGTTGCCAAGACATCATACCAATATCCATCACATGTATCGCTATTCGGCAAGACCATCGTTATTCGATGAGACATCATACCAAAGTCCCCAAGTCATATAGACATCAGTATTCCATTCGGTGAAATAATCGCTATTCGCCAGGACATCATAGCGAAGTTCACAAGTCACATAGACAAGAGTATTCCCATCAGCAAGACTATCATCTTTCACCAAGAGATCATACCGAACCTTCATGTTATTCTGAAATGTCCAACAGTCGACAAGACTTACCGCTATCGCCAAGAGGTCATGCCGAAGTCTTTGTGTTACCGCGAAGACTCCAAATGTATACCCGTCAATGAGACTTTCCATATCTACAAGACTTCACACCAAAGCACACGAGTTACTCCGATATCAGCTAGGAACCACACTGTCGGCAAGAGATCTCCACTCGGAAGAAGGTTACACCGAGCACCACGAGTCACACTGATGACATCCCTCGCCAAGAGTCTTCTTGACATCCAACAAGAGTATCCTATCAGCTAAACATCTCCCATCGCTAGGACACATTCTGATAGGAACAAGTCATACCGATTACTGCATCAGCCAGACAGACCAAGGGTCATGCCGATATCGGCTAGACTTTCTACCGTCGCCGAAATATCATTTTGACTATCCAAGCTTACACCAAAGATTCAATTTATACTGATCACCAAGACATTCCAGAGGTCACATCGATAGTTCAAGATCAATTAGTAGATTGGCCAGACATCTCAATAGTCACAGCAACCATGCTTTCTCAAAGGTTTCAGCCTGTGAGATTGAGGCAACAATTCCAACAATCACATCTCTGTAGTGATTTTACCTTTTCCCTTAACATCCTGTTGCATGTTTTGTTTTACTGAATCTCTTCTGCTCCAATAGAATCTAGCAGTGTGGCCAAATTTGTTGGAGTTGTAACAAACAACATTTCTCTGTCCAGACCTATTGTTCCACTGATTTTTCCTTGATTTGCATTGGTTAGCAATATGCCCAAGTCTATTGCATGCATAGCATCTAACATCTCTATGAAAGTTGTTCATCACATTTGTGCATTCATTTGACTTATGACCAAACTTATTACAATTAAAGCACTAACCTGAGAATGATGGTCCACTTGGATTCATCCTACTTCTACACTAAGAAGCAATATGATCAAATTTATTGCAAGTAAAATAATAACTATTGAATCTTTGAGCATTTGGTTGTCTTACCGGATTCCTTCTAGCTCCATTCATCGGATTTCCTTGCTTGAATCTCCCTTGTCCAGATTTGGAACTTTCTCCTTCTTCATAGCCAAGACCTCACTTTTTGCCATCAGTCCTTTGACCGTTAATCAATTCATCAAGCTTGGCTGAGCTAGCTTTGAATTTCTCACCTTGTACTCATTTGCAGCAATAAATTCATTTTTGAGATCATCAAGTTGTTTTCCAAGCACTTCCTCATTATTTTTAGATTTTTCCAACTCATTGTCCAACTAGCTGCATTCTTCATACTTTTCTTTCAAGGATTGAGCAAGATTTTCTTCATTCTTCCTTCTATCTTCAATCGCCTTGGTCATTCACATCATGATAGATTCCATCTCACGCTTCAGGGCAAAATTTTCTCTAGGAAAAATTTCACATTCTTCTGTTTTCTCTTTCAAGGCATGACTCAGTTGTTCATCTTCCATGCTTCTATTCTTCTACTTAAGTTGATCACATAATTCCTTTCTTTTCTCCCTTGATTGATTGATTTTGTCTTTCAATGACTGAATGAATTTCTCTGCATTCTCAAGACTTTCCTGTAGTTCTCGGTTCTTAGATTTTGATTGGTCAAGATATCCAAGGCCACCAAAAGTTGTTGTTGAAGACTGCTTGTATCCATTGAAAACACTTTCCAAGATCTCCCAAAGTTGTTAGACTTCTTTCAAGGAACTGGCTCTAATGCCAATTTTTGGAAACAAGCAACACTGAGAGGGGGGGTGAGTCAGTATTCTACACAAATTAAATTTATTATTTTGATCTTTAACCCACTTAAAACATTCAACAAAAAGAAATATGCATTAATAGAAAGCAAACAACCACAACACCATAACAAAAGGATTTTTTATGTGGAAACCCTGCTAGGGGAAAAACCACGGTGGATGGCCAATCCACAATATGATCTGAGTATACTCGAAAAGGAAGATTACAATGTGAGAATGCACTTGCATTTCGGCACATTGCCTAGAGCTCACTGCTTAAAATAGAAAGGCACACTGCCTTACAAAGATTTGGATTAGATCCAAAAGAATGAACTAAGAGAGTAGAATCTACAAATGCTTGATTATAGTTCTAGTTAGGCTTAGTAGTCGATCTTCTGTCCTTCCCACTAATTTTGCACTTCTACTCTGCTCTGCTCTGTTCTAACTCGCATCACAAAATATTTAATGCACAAGTGAAATTGTGCATAAGTGCTCAATCACCCTTCCGATATTTGCAACACACATCGTCACACCTTATTCACACACCAAAATGATATAATTGATCATTTATATATATCCCCAACTAAGAATTCAATTGCAACATGTCGGCTTCAATAAAACTTAAAAATATTTACAACTATTGACTTAAATCATGAATAATATTCAATGTGCATCCACAATGGTCAGCCGCAACTTAGCTTTGACCCAAATAAAAATGCTCAAACACAAACATTTGAGTAAACATGCCTCGAATATCTACAACACATTATATCAACTGGGTCGGCCACCAAACACTGATGAACAAAAAGATATCCAACCGGATCTCCAAACTTGCACACAATTTGATATGAGGCATTGAGATTTTTGGATAACACAAGACATACATTGATCAACCTCCCATGAGATCCACAACTCAAAATAACAACAAAAAATTTGCATGTGAATCGATAAACACAAAACTGTCAGATGCTCTATTCTTCCTTGACTATCTTCAATCTATTTGTCAATATGAGCAAATGATGACATGCGAATCCAATCACCGACTAGGGTTTCCATCAATGAAAACACTAGAAAACATTTTCAATGTCTCTTACCAACAATGGGAAATTGATTTTTTTCAAAATAAGCTAAATTAATGCAAAATAGTATGAAAAGCACCGCATAATGTTTGTTGACAAGGTAAATCTCATACTAACTATAGCCAAATAAAAAGGAAATAGGTTGAATGAGAGCTCCCACCCTACAAGTTAAACAATAATTCCTTCAAAAATTTAGCAATTGAGAGAATGTGAGGATACTCATTAGAAATGGGGTCAAAAAGGAACCTGCATATAAATAGAGACAAATTCTTGAGCATAAGCAACATGAAGTTCTACAAAGTTTGAACTAAAAATTCTCTCAAATCAAATATACCTTGAAAATATATTGATCTACATGAATTAATATGGATGTTTTGATTTGAATCGCTTGAAAATATACCTTTGTTCTCCCTAAAACCTATATTTTTACAGACCAGTTATTTTTTATACAAAATATAATGTACTTTTAATCCAACCCATAGAAATTACATGAATTTAAATAAGATGGAAAATATCATACATGTCCCATAAAAAAAAAATCTGCTAGTGAAGTGTGTCTAAAGGGCCATCTCTTACCTTCAAAGTATCTAGTATTGCTTCATGGTCAACACTACTAACTATCCATAATTCCTTTATTCTTGGCTTGGCATGATGTCCCAATAACTTAACATTTTTTACTATAACAAGGTGTGAATATATGAGAATGGTTTTGTGTTTCTCGTAATCTTCAAATACAGTTATGCCTTTCTTTCTAGTTATATACGTTTGCAACCAAGTTTTGGCAACAACAAATAGACCTATAGGATACATTAACCTATCATCATCTTTCATTAGTTATGTTACTTCTTCTTTCCTTATATACATTGTGCCAACCAATAGTCTAATCCCTCTTCATTCCCCTGCAATGCAACAACTACATAGACATGTCCTAGTTTTACAAGATTTGAAAGATGGTCATAGTCAAGTGAACTTTCCATTTCATCTTTTAAAGAAGATTGTGTTGTAGATAAAGGGGTTAGATACTATGGAATCCATGTATCTACCCACTCACTTGATTCGCATTGATCCCAATCACACTAAATACAATTATAACAAAAAAAAACCAACTCTCGTGTCCATATGGTCCATGCACCTACATCTAAGTTTCAAAATGAATGCATCTTTGAAGATTCTCTATTTGTCTAATATTCTAATTTCTCTCCCATTATGCCTTCTTCAACCAACCAAAATAACTTGCACACTTCTGAATCAAGTGTTCCTCATTATGACAATGCATAACTACACTAATCAACAATAGAATGTGCATCATTGAATGTTGCACCACCTCTAATCTTCATTTTTTCTTCAACCAAAGCTCTCTTCACACATGCACCTATGCCATCATGCTCATCTTTTCATGGACAAATTCAAATATGTCGTACACCCCTCTATACATGCATCTTGCTCAACCAATAAAATATATGACTAGTCCAAAATTTCCCCATACAATTATCTAACCAAATGAGATGTCAACTCATTGCAATACCTTTTTTCTGCAAGAACTCAAAAAAGTTTTCAAAACAATGTTGCACAAACTTAGGTGAATGAGATCTATTATCACTCATGTAAAAATGGTACTCCCTAATTATCTTCATGTCCTCTTCTGTACTATCAAGGCCATGCCTATATGTTATGTGGACAAATTAGTAATTTGAATAGAATTGTAATATTGATATTGTACCTCATTTTGTGGGTGCAATGTGTAATTTTTAGTAAAATAAACCACGGATATAATAGTTTCAATCGGGAAAGAGTCCTTACACATCCTGAATTGTAAATCCAACTACTGGCACTTGCGGCTATGCCTTGCATGCTCAAGCATAAATTATTTTTCTTAAAGTCAAAAATAAAATCAACAATACTTACCTCTCTTGTAACCAACTCGCATCTAGAAGCTTCACCTCCATTCTTCAAATTGTATTTCAATATCTCAAATATTTTTTTCTCAACAATCTTATTAGCAAAATCATGTTCACTACCCTCATGAAAACATGTAACAAAATTTGATAAACCACCACATTGCAAGTATGTTTCATTTATACAATAATTTCCATAAAACAATAACCATCGCCTCTAACACATAAAAATGAATTTAACAAGTCCTTAGATGACTTTGAAAGTTGCATTGCATAACACTTCTACAATATTTTGTTAGTATTCATAGTAGAATGGATATAGCATAATAGTTTATGCTACATTGAAAAATCTATGTAGCATTTACAACATGTATTACAAATATTAATAGGTACACATTAAAATGGCTTATAAGATTCAAAAGCCTTTTGTGAAATTTGCAAATTTTAATGTGTTTCACAAAATTGTTTATATAAAATTGATTGAATACATTCCAATAAATGTTTAGGATGTAATGTGTGATCTCTATTGTCGATTCTTAACTTTAAAGCATCTTTTGCATTCGGTGAAACTCTAGATTGAGAGTGCCAAAATTGTTGAATTTCATTCTTCACATTATTCATTAGCTTCTTATCAACATATGGAAGCCTCCCACTAAAATTCTGTATATTATTTTGAAAAGGACTATCAAGTCTTCCTCTTTTTTAGAGTGTTTTCAACAATGTTTTACGATTTAATTTAAATCAATATAAATTTACCTCATTAAACAAGTCTTTTCTCAAATGATGAGTTACTAATGAGGTTTTGATCACTCTATGAGCAACTCTCTTACCATTTTCTTTACTTGTATTTCCAATAGAATTTAGAGCATTAACAATATTTTTAACAATAATATGATTTTTTTTCTATTTTTTGGTCGCACGAATCTTCATTTTTTTTAATAATGGTCTCATTTTATTAGAATTTG
This sequence comes from Sequoia sempervirens, assembly GCA_007258455.2. Classification (NCBI taxonomy): domain Eukaryota; kingdom Viridiplantae; phylum Streptophyta; class Pinopsida; order Cupressales; family Cupressaceae; genus Sequoia; species Sequoia sempervirens. Next base: position 17,726 of record VDFB02269466.1, read on the forward strand.
GAAATTGTTAAAAAAGTTGGCATTGTTTGTTTGATGTCTTATTGGAAAAGTATTGATTGGAAATTTGGGTGGCCCACAACCAAACCATTTGTGATAACCTTTCTCCATCAAGTTTATCGATTATGTTCTCATCTATTTCAAGTAACCATTTTGGCATTCTTGAATATGTTGGATTTGAAATTTGAATTTCTTCCTCATAAAGGTCTTGTGTTCTCATGTAATTTGGTGATACATAAGGTTAAAATGTTTTATTTTTAATTTTATGAATATTTTTTTCAATGTTACCAATGTTTTCAATGATTTCTTTTTCAATTTTTTCAATGTTTTCAATATCAATTTGAACAATTTCATTTGCAATTTAAATATTTTGTATATCAATTTCAACATTTTTATTTGCAAATTGAGTATTTGACATATCATGTCTTCCCTTCCTATGAATTTTTCTATCTTTTTCTTTATATGCAATACTTAAGATTGCAATGATAAATTGGACTTGCACAACTACAATTGAGATGATGCAATGTACATATGAAGCCTTTCTTATATATTTTGTTAGATCTACAATGGCTCAAAAAAAATTGAGATGATGCAATGATATATGATGCAATGGACTTTATATTTTGTTTCGAGCCCTTGTAGATCTAACAAAATATATTAGATTTTGATGAAATTAAAGTCAATTTTGACTTTCTTAAATGCCTTAGATTCAATGGCGAGGTTCTCAAGACCCCAACTCACATCCAACAAAAATTTCATGCCAAGATTAGACCCTCATATCTGAGAAGAAATCTACAATATTGAAGCTCTAATACCATGTAAGAGTTTATGGTGAACTCCTCAAACACCCCAAGATCACCTGCAAAACAAAATAACTTCCACAAGAGAGAAATGGCAAAAATATCATACTATCATTAAGGATGCAAGAATGTCAAATTGAATATATCAATGTACATATAATGTTTTACTTATAAAAGGAAAGTTGAAGAATAGGATTATACGAGCTCATGACAAGTGTCTTAATCCTATCATATGAGACAACTAAGTCCTAACAATCTAGGATCAGCTAAGTTCTAGAAAAGACAACTCACTTCTAAAAGGAATCTTAGAGCTTAAGTAAAATTAACATGTGAATATGTCCCCTAATTACCTAGTGAGTGAATTAATTAGGTACAAGACATTTATTTACACCAACATATTACTCCCAATTGTACAAACAAAAAGAGCACAAATGATTGTAAAGTTGAAAATTGTATAAGAAAATCTTGCAAAATCTGAATTTTATCTGTTATAGATAGAGAACACGAGATTTTAGATGACAAAAAGAATGTGGGGACCATTGGAATACTCAAAATGGTCCTTTTTTGTTCTATATATTATTCCTAAAATGAATATTTGCTTCCTTTAATTTTTTTAAACTAGAGAATTCATAAAATTATGTATTCTTAGTATATAATAAATATATTATATATTATATAATATATTTAATATATAAACTATATTATATATATAATATATTGGTAGATAAGTATTGTCACGAGAACAAATCCCTTTCTATTATATACCAAGTAAAAAAAAACATAAGAAATAGGCCATTTGGTTAAGTGCAAAAAGATAGGGAGTTAAAAAAGGGTCTTAAGTGGTCTTTTTTTTCTTCTCAAATCCGGAAATGTTCATCTTGGACGTGAAATTGAGGATAGTTACACTCAAAATTTTGGGATGCAATAAAAACAAGGATAGTAGTTCTTCAAGTCTACTTTCTACACAACTATTTTTTAAAAAAAAATGGTAGAGATTAAGGGGTTCAAAAGAGGGGGTCATAGAAATTGGTGTTGTTTTTTGTCAAAAAAAAAAAACATGACAACTTTTATGGCTCCCTCAAAAGGTTAATTTTTTTTAGTATTTTTTAAAATAGCTTTAGTGAGAAAGTAGCTAATAGTATGTAGTTTATGCCTGATTTTTTTGATATTTTTTTAATGAATTTTTTTATTTATTAATTTTCAAAGTGGACACTTCCTGAAAACAAAATTTTGGTCATGCTCACCTTATAAATTTTGAAAAATAATTGAAAATATTTTTTTTAAATGTGTAGAATGGATTCTAGTTTCTAAAAATGTAATTTATTTGAAATTTTAATGAATGGTTAATTTATAATGAAAAAAACACCAAACACTGGGTTTTGCCAAAAAACAGACACACAAACAAAATAAATTATAGATAAAAGGCTTAACATTATTCAAATGTGAAAAAAATTACATTGTTATATAGTTAAGAGAGACCCTGATATTTACCCAGGTGTTCAATTTGTTTGACCTTGAACGCGTGCAAATTTGATGATTAGCATGAATGCGATTATATGAAACATTGTAGAATTTGCAAAAACACATCTTTGGATGTTGGGAAGGCACTCCAAGCCTTTGGGTTGGTATTCCAAAGCAAATACCAAGCCTAAGGCTTGGGATTTCCAAAGAAAAAAATAATGAGAGTGCATTATAACACACTCACATTATTTCATAGTTTTGACATGCTTTATGCATTTGTGCCCAAGACTTTCCTAGCAAGATATAACATGCTCGCACTATTTCACAGTTATAACGAACTTGCATTATGTCTTATTTTGTGTTAAATTCTAGTCTATTAAATGTATGTATATATATTTGTATGTGTATGTATGTATGCTTTTATGACATATATGTATGGATGCATGATATGTACGCCTATATGTATGTATGTATCAATATATGTATGTATGTA